>JAPKLW010000059.1:854331-963253 GCA_026898455.1 Plectranthus barbatus | reverse complement strand
TATTTTTATACATGTGGCTAGATAACTTAACAAGTTATCAAAAGTGGCTAGATAAATTTTGACCTCTAAAATATTTGATGATTTTCAGAAAATATGATTCTTGAATCTTGACGATTGCTAAGGAATCGTCACTGCAGCCTGCACTGTAGACTTCGAAACAAAGCTTTTGTTAAAATTTGATATGTAAATTCTTACGTTCCTTAAGAAAGAAATATTTTAGTCCTTGGTAGATTCTTCATTATCTCTCCTTGAACCTTGATTCTTTCAAGAAAATATTGTGTTTAAGAACGAAAAATCATTTAATAATGTAAAAACCCGTTTATTAAGTATCCTACAACCTCATTTTGCACAAAAATCTATCACAACATGTTTCACTGAAAGATGGAAACAGAGCAGCAGCATATTAAATCTAGACAATTAGGCCCCAGTTCGCTCACAGCAGGAGATTCCAGCATTAATCATCCTTGGTGCCAAGCACCTGCTGCTTAATCTGTTCCACTTTAGCAAACAGCTCATCCCTATTCCTCTGTAATTTCAGACGACCAGTTAAGATTGGCAGCAGAAAAGGAATGTAGATTTATGATATGGAATTTTTGCAGACCTTGAAGAGTAGATAGCGAGAGCTGAACCAGATTGTGTAGCCAAGGCCAATGAGTTCCAGCACTTTTGGGAACTAAAAATTGATCAACCAAATTTCAAGTATATCAAGGCATCACCGAAAGGTACATCAAGGCAGAGTAGAGATTACTCACCAATGGAATGGAATCAATGGCACCCACAACAGCTGCTGCTAGCCAAAGTGCGACTGCACCACCACCACCAAACACAAGAACTGAATATGTGTCCTCATAATCCAACTGAAATAGTACAATAGCAGAATTATGAGACTTAAATCATATATAATTCCACTACCATCAGAACCCTATTTGATACAAGGAATTGAAAATAAGAGCAAACACAAAATCCATTTATAGACAGCAATTCAAATACACATCGACACATTTTTACTGAAGATGGATTCTTCAGAAGCTGGCTGAGATTAAAACTAGTAGATAGTGCCAAAGAGTCATGGATAACTCATAAAAAACACAAGTCTAGGGAAATCATAACAAAAGGTTGCTCAGGTAACCGCTCAGCATTGACATAATAGTCAACGGCTCATCAAGCATTCAAGCGCTTTCAAAGGGTTGAAAATACTCATCATGGCAACCAAGTTACTATTCTCAAGATTATCAGCTAATGGAGAATTAAACACAGAGAGATTCAACATATAGGAACGTAAAAGGAAAAAATATATCTATCCATGCTTTGATATCAAATTCATAAAATTTAACACAAATTATGCAACCATTCATCTTGGAGTATTTTAAGTATACAGTTTTGGAAAAGAAAAAAAAAAGGAACTAAGATACTATTAAATGAGGGATCCATAATGAATTAAAAGAATTACCTTTAAATCAAATTCCTCCAAGAACTTCAAAAATTGCAAATTATCTATCAAAGAAACTTCTTGTGGTGCCTCACCCAGCTGATTATCGTAATATTCTTTCTTTTCATCAATATTAGTTTTCTCCACAATAATATCACCATCAGCTTTAGAATCATCTGCATCATACGGATTCCTCTCAGCTGAGGTTTCCTCAGATGCCGTTGACCTCAGAGATGAATTGATACGGCATCTCAATCCAGTTACAACACCTGATTTTATAAAAATCAGTACAAAGACATACTCTGGGGATTGACGATGGAAAGATTTGCAAAGTTTTTGTTGATTAAAAAAAAAAAACCTGGTTAAAAGAAGAAAATAAACAAGAGTTAAAACAATTCATTGGAATGTACATGATATGCACTATCCCTCCAGACATTGTATCTCTCCCTACGCCACTCCACTCAGAAATACTCCCACTCGCACAGACGACATAAATAAACAGATTATCCTCACACACACACACACAAATGCAAAATAATCACGGGAACTTGTAAGCATGTCAGAAACATCAGAAAACAATAATCTAAAAAACCCGAAGCTACAATAACACGCTCAAAGATATACACCGAATTACAAGATTTGGAACACAACCGTTCTGAGTCTTCTGACATCGAAAAATTAACAGTTCAATCAATATAACCCATTCGAAGAAGAGGGAAAAATGCGAAAGAAGTAAAACTGACGAGAGTCGAATCGGATTTGCTTGAGCATGAAAGAAAATCGAGCTCTGCAATTGAAAGACTGAATTTCAATAGGAGCGAGAGGCTTCGGTTGCAGTGAAGGAAGATTCGAAATGCCTCGAGCGGTGGACAACTCCATGTCTGCGACTGCGATCTCGGAAGAATTGAATTGAGGGCTATGGTTGATGAAAATAAATAGGGAAAATTGCTAGGGTTTAAACACCGGGTTTTTCAGGTAAAATGGGAAACAAGAGGGAACAGTGGATCCCTTGTCAATATCGTCTCTCTCTTTTCTTTTTTCTTTCCCATTTTTTTTTATCTTTTCTAAAAAAATAATTGAAAAATGCATGAATAAGTATGTTTTTTTAGCATGGAATAAAGAGAGAATGATCAATTTATAATTTTTTATTTTCAGTTTTTTATAGATGAGGATGTTTTTTTTTTTTATATGTTAGATATTTCATTTAAAGGTTTTTATATGTGAAATAAATATATTTAAAAAGACGAATTGAAATAAAAATAGGTTGTAAATTTGGAAGCATAGTGGTGCAATTATGTAAAGCAGGCACAATTATATGGTGGCTATTAAAGACGCATTTATAATTATGAAAGAAAGCCTGCTACTTTGTCAGTCCCATCAATTAAATTGGAACACCATTATTGTATACATCCAAATTATTCACATGTATGAAAATAAAATTAATAAAGAGACTCAATAAATTTGAAAATTCCAGATTTTGACCTTATTTCTTACTTCTAATGTTAATTTTTGTATCTACTCGACGAGTCTAGAGAGCCATCAATCAATGAGGTGGGTTTGAATGTCATAGTCTATCTGTATATACAATTGGTGTTTTTTTTTAAAAAAAAATAGAGATATATTTATTTGAATTTATAATTGATAAGAACATTACAATTTGCATTGTGTGAAGTGAATCTTGGGTTAAAGAGTATTTATATAGTAGTATTAGTCTGATTGTATTAGCTAGCTACTCTTGTATTCTTCTAGGACAAGAGTATGAGATAAGTTCTAGAACATCTTAGTAAATGGAGTATCTTGTAAAAATCAACACAGTTCATATTTGAGAATTTACTTTCTGAATGTTTCAAGAGTATGAAGAAATTTCAATTTTGTTGCTTGATTTTAACAGCTATGGGTATGGTCTATGTTGTACAAAATAAAAAATTAAAATGTAAAATGAAAACATGATAGTTAGATATGAATCGAATTTTTTTTTATTGAACATACACTTTATTTTTATTTCTTGATTCAATCTATCTCACTATTATAGGTAGTTTTATCTCAAAAATTGTTTGATGTGAAATGTTGAATTTTTTTTCTTTTTTTTAATATTTTGTTAGATATGTTATACTCCCTCCGTCCCGGCTGAATTGTCTCTGGTTGACCGGGCATAATAATCAAGGAGTGTGAGTGTAAAGTAAGTTGAGTGGAATTAATATTTAATTCATTGTTGAGTGTGAAAAAGTTACCTTTTTAAATAATGGGACAATTGAGGTGGGACGGGAAATGAGTACTTAAAAAGTAATCATGTCTCTTTTGTTTTTTTTTTTTGTTGGAAAACTATGAATAATATCATAAATAATCAAGTTTTTGGGAATTTTATCCCTACTAACGGTGTTATACTTGTGATGATTCACACTTTTTTTCTTCTATTTATGTGACATCGACGTGATTTTTCTTAATATATTTTATGCTACTCGACAATTAAAATTATCTAAATCCCTAAATATCATCTACCGAAACCCCCCGCCTCCGCCTCCCCTCAATCTACTAAATTGACAACAACGTTAACGGTGGTGGCAGCGACGGCATTGAAGCGTATCGAAGCATATGTTTTTTTACTGTCTGTGTTTTTTTTTAATCCTCTGTCTGTGTTTTTTTTTACTGTCACAACCTCGCAAGTTTGATTTATTTTTTTAATTTTATAATAATTAATAGAGAAAGATGTTGTGTTCTAATTTGGGAAAATCTTCAGCAGTCTACATTGTCCAGATCCGAGGTATCTGAAATATTGAAAACAATATTCTGTAAAAAGAGGAAGGCACGATAGAAATCACATTATTATTCATGCATTGTGTGTGAAAACTCTCACTGATACAATGTCTCATGAAGTGTTTATATACATGGTTGAAGTGCAGAAACCCTAGCTAACAGCATTGTAACTAACTTTCTCAACAAACAAACTTCTTGTTAGAAAATAATGTACAAGTCTAAGAACAATGAAACAAAATACACCAAGTGATGCATCTTTTTTATAAGTAAAACTGCAAGTACCGGGAGATGTGAGATTAAATAAAATAAGTCGAGTTGAGGAGTTCCTCTTCCTGCAAGACAAATTCGCCAACATAGGAGTTCCTCTTCCCGTAAGATAAATTCGTCAATTTAGTGATCATTATCCGGTGATCGTCCCCAAAGGTAAAATGACTTTGTCTTCTACGAGAACGGAGGTGATAGGGGAGCCATGCACGACGATTATGCTTGCTGCATCAAAGACCGTATTGACTCGAACTGTTACGGGCGAGAGACACGGCGATAACGTGTGCGGAAGACCCAGGCGCACGCGCAGTGTGTTTGAACGTACGTCGAAACCGTCGCCACGTAATTCCAACATGTGCGTTGACTCGTTAGCCACGTCACATGTTGCGTGTGCACCATATCGATTGTACCGGCCACGTCGAGCCAAGGCAAGCCAAGCCCAAGGTCCAAGGGCCCAAAGACCTATTACCGAGAACGGGACTGGGTCGGGTCACAAAACACGGACGTGGGCGTTCGGCCATGGGCCTCGCTGAGGCGTGGCGGGGTGAGGCGAGCGGCGGCACGCGAGGGCATCACTGTGTACCACATATACTGCACATTTTGTTATTACACACCACTAAAATTATGGTTTATATGCACATCATAATTAGTGTAATTAATCCATGTGTGACATCATTTATTATATAACCACTTTATCTAATAATCTCACCAAGTGTGTTACTTCGTGGACTCATTTTTCACTCACCGAAATTCGAATTTGAAAAAATAAATATACTACGATCATTTACTCGTCACGTAGATTAATTTTATGATATTTAATTTTAATAAAATTATATATTTCACACAGGGAATTTACAATAAAGTCCCCAAATTTCCAACAATTCTTTGCTACATGCATGTGATATAACTGCTAAGATATTTGTATCTCTTGTTGTGTGCTAATCGAGCTCTTCTTTTCTCTTTTAATAGCATGCATTAACCGTAATAAGGTCAGAGGCCGAAGGAGAAGACGAAAGCAAGAAATTGGAACTTTGTGAGGTGGTGATAATTGAAAAACTATTGAATGTGAAAGATATGGTTGTTTTCTTCAAGGAGCTACTATCATGGTTGGGCGACATGATTCAACCATTGATATACCGGAATCATTCGACATTATTGATGCCTTGTCCGCTGTTTTAGGTTCTGGTTATAGCAACTTTGAAGATTTTGTGTCTGCTTCTATTAATCTAGGAAATTAATTTACTAGAGTCTTGTAACTTTTGTTGTCTGTTGCTGCCTTTAAGTTGAATCCCTCTAGCCCTACAGCTTTAAGGGGAAAATTTTCCTATGTGAATTAGAGAAGCAATGTTGAATTTGAACAGAATCCTAGTGTAATTTACACTGCTTCCATAAATGCGTAGGATTTTGAAAGGAGTGAGCTCTCTAGAATTTGGAGTTGCTCTCTGATAAGTTCGTTATTTCGCTAACTTATCATTGAGTTTTTGTCCATTTAGTGTTCGAGATATGCAATTTTCATTAGTATTTGTGCATGATCGTATTTCGGTGTTTTGTGGTGTTATGATGGTGAAATCTTGCAAGAAATAAGCCAAGTTTAGAGGAAGTTCGAGAGTAGGCAGCATGGCTCTGTCTCGACCGAGATGAGGTGTACCTCGGCCAAGACGAAGCCCCGAGATGCGCTCACCTCGACCAAGTGAAGATCGACGCGGGAGCTCCATCTCGGCCGAGATAAGGTTCATCTCGACCGAGGTGGAAGGTCGACATGCGCACGTGGCACACCGAGGTAGAGAAAGATGGATCGATTCATCTCGGCCGAGATGCCTTCTATCTCGGCCGAGACGCATCTCGTTGGGGCGGAAAATTGAGATATTTTGGGCCTATCTTTCCTTGTAGATTTGATACCTTGTAAAGCATATCTGTATCACTATATAAACACCTGTAATTCGAGTTTTAGAGGGTAGACAGTCATATTTGAGAATTATATATTATTTCCAAGGCAGAGGTTTGTGGAGTATTATTTTGTGAAGGTGAAGACAGTTGATGGAATTGTTCTCTTCCATTGAACATCAGTTTTAATGCAAGATTATTATTTCAGGTTTAATCTCTTCATGATTTCTTCTATTATGAATATGTTGAACTAAATTCTCAATCAGATTCTAGGGTTAAAAGTCTATCTTGAATACATGTTCTAAATTTATCTATTCAAATGCCTTTTCTTGATTGATTTGTGGAATCCTGTGTTTTAATTCAAACCTGGTTTTGTTGGCCACTTAATTATGTTATTAGTTAATTAATTTGAGACTCAAAAGGTGATAATTGATTAACAGGAAAAGGATTTCACAATATAATTGATTATTCTTGTCTCGAAAGGAAAGAATTAGATTATAGGAAAAATATTTGTTGTTTTCTGGAGTTATTGATTATTTCTTGAGACCGAAAGGGTAAAGGATTTCAATAATCTACTTTGTAAATTGTCTTAAAACGAAGTTTGCAATATTTTCCTGATTTCCATCTTTCAAGGAATTAAATTGGCATTTGATGAATTTAATTTTACATGTTAGTAGAGATAGTACTCAAATCCCTAGAATCTGAACTCTTGCATTTATCTGAACAACTCCTTGAATTTGCCTATTATAATAGATTTTCTTTAATTAATACTCCCTCCGTCCCACCTCAATTGTCCCACTTTCCTTTTTTGTCTGTCCCACCTCAATTGTCCCATTACCTAAAAAGGCAAATTTTTCACACTCAACAATAAAATATTAATTCCACTCAACTTACTTTACACTCACACTCCTTGGTTATTGTGCCCAAAGTCACTGGGACAATTCAGCCGGGACGGAGGGAGTAATTGTTTTCAAACTATTTCTGAAATTTATGATACAAAATTCTTTTCAAAATTTGATCGCCTCAAACAACCTTCCGAGAAACTATAATTCAGTACTTAAGATATTCGTTATTTCATTCCTCGAGGGATCGATAATTACATTTGCCGCTATATTGTTAGCTATGCTAAGTCGCTAATAATTTTAGCGATCAAATTTTGGCGCCGTTGCCGGGGAATGAATAGAATTAATCTTGATATTGAATTTGTTATTGGAATATTGATATTGAATTTGTTATGGTACGTGAAGGGATTGTCCTGGGACATAGAGTGTCAGCTGAAGGACTGGAAGTGGATCGAGCAAAAATCACTGCAATTGAGAAGATGCCACCACCAGCCAACGCGAAGGGAGTGAGGAGTTTTCTTGGCCACGCCGGGTTCTACAGAAGATTCATCAAGGATTTTTCCAAAGTGTCTCGACCTCTTTGTAATTTATTGGAAAAAGATGTCTCTTTTGTATTTGACTCTGACTGTTTGCAGGCTTTTGAGCAATTGAAGAAGGCCTTAGTCACTGCACCTGTTCTGACTTCTCCAGACTGGAGTGAGTCGTTTGTACTTATGTGTGATGCTAGTGACTATGCTGTAGGAGCAGTCTTAGGCCAGCTGAGGGGTAAGTTGTTCCATGTCATCCAGTACGCCAGCAAGAGCATGAACCCGGCGCAGTGTAATTATACTACCACAGAAAAAGAGATGCTAGCAGTCGTTTACGCTTTTGATAAGTTTCGGCCCTATCTTATTGGGTCGAAAACTATTATTTATACTGACCATGCTGCTATCAGATATCTCTTTGCTAAACAGGATGCCAAGCCCAGGTTGATCAGATGGATCCTACTCCTTCAGGAGTTTGATGTGGAGATCAAGGACAGGAAAGGGAGCGAGAATGTGATAGCTGATCACTTGTCGCGTTTGGAGCCCTCATCTGAGGCAGAAGAGCAGGGGTTGAGGATTCAGGAGACATTCCCTGATGAGCAGATGTGCTACATTGAAGATTTGAGAGCGATGCTCGAATCCAAGACACCGTGGTTTGCCGACTATGCAAACTACCTTGCCACTGGTGCCCTTCCTCCAGACAGCTCCCCTTATGCAAAGAAGAAATTCCTGCACGAGGTCCGATTCTACTACTGGGAGGATCCCTACCTGTGGCGCAGATGTGCCGATGGCATTATTCGGCGTTGTGTTCCGCAGTCCGAGTGGTGGCAGATATATGAGGCCCGCCATTCTTCTCCTACAGGTGGTCACCATTCAGCCAACCGAACTGCTTTCAAGATTCTGGCAAGTGAATTCTACTGGCCTGCTATCCACGAAACCTGTCGGGGCTGGATTACTGGTTGTGACCGATGCCAGAGGACTGGCAACCTTTCCCGGAAAGATGAGATGCCGCAGACACCTGTGATCGAGGTCGAGATTTTTGATGTCTGGGGGATAGACTTCATGAGACCATTCCCATCCTCCAGAGGCTTCTCATACATTTTACTCGCAGTGGACTACGTCTCGAGATGGGTGGAGGCTATTCTTACCACCACGAATGATTCGAGAGTCGTGGTCAACTTCCTGCAGAAGCTGATGACCCGCTTTGGAGCGCCGAGAGCCTTGGTAAGTGATGGTGGTTCTCATTTTCTTAACAAATTGCTTGCTTCACTTCTTGCTAGGTACGGAGTAAAGCATAGAGTTACCACACCATACCACCCTCAAGGGAATGGATTGGCTGAGCTCTCCAACAGGGAAATCAAGCGGATCTTGGAGAAGACGGTCAAGCAGAAAAAGGATTGGGCGATCAGCTTGGATGATGCACTATGGGCCTACCGCATCGCCTACAAGACTCCTATAGGTATGACTCCGTATCAACTTGTTTTTGGCAAATCTTGTCATTTGCCTGTAGAGATGGAGCATAAGGCATGGAAAGCACTGAAAGAGCTCAACATGGACTGGAAACACGCTGCGGCAACTCGAGCCATGGCCCTGAACGAGCTGGAAGACTTGCGGGATGAGGCCTATGAGAACAGTGTAATCTACAAGATGAGGGCAAAGAAGTTCCATGACCAAGGGATTCGCTCTCCTAGCGTTTTTTAGCAAACTTTTTGAGAGTTTTTTCATCATCTCTTTTCTTTATTTTTTCCAAGAATAAGATAAATTTTTTCTAACTAAAAAATAACGATGAACATATTAACAAAATAAATAAAATCAAACAAATTAAAATCTAAAATTACTATGGAAATTTTTAATTTTTTTTTAAATAAATCAAAGAAAAGACCTAGAAAATCACGTAAATGCAGTAAGAAAAATCTGATAGGATTTAAAAGGAATTGCACAATATTATGATAAAAAATAATTTACATCATAGACAATATTTGTTTAACAAAAAAACCTCAACTTGTTGTTAGTTCTTCTTTACTAAAACTCGTTTGTAATTTGTATGATATTGAAAAATAAAAAGAGATAAGAGAAATAGAAAAAAAATGGACAAGTGAAGAGACAGTAGTCGCTTTGTATTCTAGAAGAGAGGCCAACGTTTTGGTAGCCGTGTTATGTTAGGAATAATATAAGGCAAACTCTCAGATGAGACGGTCTCATCATTTTATTGTGAGACGAATTTAATGATGAATTTAATTCATTGAAATGATGTATTTATTTATTACAAATGATGTATTTCTTTATTGCAAATAATTTAATTTTTTACACAGAAAAAATATTATATTAAAAAATAAAATGATGTATTTAACTTATTGAAATGATGTATCAAAGTCCGTCACACAATAAAAAATAGTGAGACTGTCTCTCAGGAGATCAACTCATAATATAAATTTTAATATCTCAATTGATATCTTGAATAAATCTTATTTTTAATACATTTTTAGCTAAATAACTTTATTAGGCTAAATAATTTTTTTAGTATATTTAGTTTAGTTAAATCTTAAATTTATTATCATATATATTTTTGAATGGTGCCCCTACTAAATTAAGTAAATTAATAATATAATATTACTACTATTATAATTTTTTTTAAATGGTGCCCTTTCATTCGGAGGCCCCGGTGCAGTGCACCTCTCGCACGGCCTCAGGGCCGCTACTAAACGTAGGTACCATGAATTATGAAATTAAAAAAAAAAAATCTTGAAGAACAAACTGCATATATAAAAATGACTCCCAACTATAAATATTGTTCGATTAAAAGGTTAAAATCCATTCATATTATTTTATTGTGCCTAACTTTCTATATTGATCGTTTTTTCTCGATCCACAAATTTTCCGAAAACTTGCACCAAAATCTAAACAAATGGAAATGATGGAGGCCATTTCAAGTTCTATAGTGAAGGGAACAATAATGCATGAAGAGAGAGAGAGATGGGCAATAGGCATGAAGTACATATTGACAAGATTGATGGATTAATGAAGGGATTATGAAGAAACTTAACAATAGATTAGAAGACTAAGTACGTTTTAGCAATGATAATTGTATCGGCTTAGACTTTGTTAGTGTTTTTGGTTGTGAGTAAAATCTATGCGTCTCCAAATACCAACAAATGAACATCATTGCTATCTGCCTGTCACACACACACACAAATACTATATTTATATATATAAAACAAAACAACAAATTTTATGATTTAAGCTGTCAGTTTTGACTGACTCAACGACCATTCTTTCTCTAAATAACCATCCTTATTAGTATTTGCGAGGGGCTTAGATTATTTTAACCGATTGCATTGATTCCCTTCAATATGGAAAGGATAGATTTCTGGAAAATGTTACATCTTTTGAATAAATTAAACAAGCTTTTCGGGAATATTGAGAGAAAAGTGGTATTAATATTGACTTGATTCTTTCTTCTTTGTAAATGTGAATGATGATTAATTCTTGGACATGACACATGACGATGCAAGCAAACCGACTGAAACAAGCAAAAAAAAGATAATTGATTGAGCGCTTCATTAATTATTCAAGTTAATTGTAATTACTTTTTAATATTCGTATGATTATTGCTTAATTATTTATTTAGGAAGTACGAGATATATCTTGGTGAAATTGGAAATTTAACGAATGACTAATTAATTTGGGGACCCTTTTCAGAGACCATGCATGCAGCTAAGTTGTTTAATTTAATGCATTATTACAGAAAGTGGGAGAAACAAGAGGAAGACCGATTTATATGAATCATGTGACATGGGATGCTTGTTGTTTAAAGTTTTTTTTCTTTTTATGTGATAATTTATTGGGTCTAAATATTCTTTGTAAAGAAGCTAGGTCAAGGTGAATATTTAATATGCGTGTGTGTGTGTGTGGAATATTTGAACGTTTCGAAGTGTAAGTAAGCAAGGGAACAAACTAATATAAAAACATGTGGCTTTAGTCTTTACATCTCACTTCACGACAGACTTCTTCTCAAACATTCAAAATCAGTATCCTAAGCGTTTTGATCACATTTGATTTGTATGTGATATTAATGTACACATTGGCTTAATTTATTTTTTCTTGAATAAATGGATAAATAAAATCACTTTCTACTACTTGATTGGTGGAACAATTTCTACTAAAAAAAATTTAAAGGAAGAAGAAGCACATCTTGTTACCTTAGTAAGCATCCGCCTATCATGAAGGAGGTTGCGGGGTGCGTCCACGTACACTTCAACTTGAAGACTGAGTCTACAGGAGTTCCTAGGTGAGTGCCACAGCTGACCGGAGGACGGAGGAGCCACGGACTGTGTATAGATCGTAAGGAGTTTTGTATTTACTCCATGGGTCTGAAGAGTGGAAGTAAGATATTGAAATCCGAACCACTATAAATCTCTGTGTCTTGCTTTACTGCTTTCCTTATACTTGCTCTATTTTTCTGTTTCACAAACTAACTACTTTAGCCTTCAATACTTGTCCAAATATTAAAGAATATAAACTGTGAAACTGACTTAAGGCGGAACAGAGACTTAAGCTTAACTGACTACACACAAAACTTACTCTTCCCTGTTTAAACGAACTAGTGCTTGTGTTATTTATTTCCGCTGCATACACAAAATCTTCCGCTGCACATATTGCGCTCTGATTTCGGGACCAAAAATTATAAATGTATTGTGACATTTTATATTACTTAATAATATATTTTTACAGTAATTATCATAATTTCATATTATATGATTTTAAATAAGAAATGTACAATTTATTTTTAATATTTTAAATTTTATTTTATTTTATTTCAATAATTAAATTGAACATATTGTAAAAACTGGATTGATTAAAATTTTATCTCATGTAATATTAAAAAAATATAATTTTTCCTAATTTATTAGGAAATCCAATTGATTTTGTTTATCATATAAGACAAATTGAACAAATATATTTGGAATATCTGCTAAATTTAATTTTTAGAATAAATTTCTATTTTTTGCAGTAGATATTTAAAGGAATTGTTTTGAAAAATTATCACAAAACAGTATATGAAATTATATAAAAAAAATATTATCGCAAGAATCCAAATCTTATTATCCATGACATACATATAGATTTATAAAAATAAAGTATTATATTATTTAATTATGTTCGATTATTTTAAATAAAAAATCAATTGGTAAATTCTAAATTAGAGCACGCAAATACCAATATATATATAGAGAGAGACATGCATTATATGGTTACTCATCTCCCCTGTGTTATATGAGGCCAAAATCCAGTTATTAGATTCAAATTAGGACGATCTTGATTTAATTTGAAAATAAAAAAATTCAGTGCATTATCTAATGAAATATACTACATAATCTGGGTGTAATAGTAATTTTTATATCTAGAGTTTTGTAATTATTGTGAAACATGTTACACATTCTCATTTTCTCTCTCCTCTAGAAATTTTATAAAACTTTAAATAATCATAACTCACTCAATTTAAATAATTTTTTCACATATTATATATCAAATTAAAGGTAATTTAATTATCTTTCAAACGCAATCCCTATTACATATATTTCGAATAAGATAATCACATTAAAACTAAATAATGTAATGGCTAAAACTAAATGATGTACCATAATACAAAGAATAATGTAATGACATATTATATTTACCTTATTTCGATGTTGTTCATAGCAAATATTGGGAATAATCTTAATTTCACTGTTGCGGTTGCATTTTATAGATAAAAATGTGTCTAAGTGGTACATTACGTGTCGCTTGTGTATTATGTTATTCATGTTTATAACAACAATGCAAAAATGGTAACAAAAATGGATCGCAACAAAAAAATATAACGCATTGCATTATATAGATAAAATGGGGCTTGAGTGGTACATTATGTGTGGTCTGGGTATTACATTATCCATGTTTGTTTCTCTGCAATTGCATGATAAAAAAAATAGAACACAGTGCATTAAATAGATAAAACATTTTCGGAGTGGTATATTATGTGTCACCTGAGTGATACATTAACAACAGTGCAAAAATAAAAATGGATTGCAACAAAAACAGAAAGCAGTGCATTATATAGATAAAACAGGATCTAAGTGGTACAATATGTGACGCATGTGTATTACATTATTCATGTCTGTAACAACGGTGCAAAAATGGGCAACAAAAATGGATTGCAACAAAAACATAACACAATGCATTACATAGATAAAAAGTGGTCTGAGTGGTACATTATATGTCGCTTGAGTGGTATATTATGTGTCGCCTGTGTATTACATTATCCATGTCTGTAACTGTGAAGATAAAAAAACTGCTCCAGAAATTAAAAAACTGCACACTGCTCTATATAACTGATTCGACAAACTGCTGTGAAGCTGTCGACGAACCACCATGGATAACAACCAATGATTGCGACGCAGCGAACCACCGTGAATGCACACGAATAAATCGTAGATAACAATCAAAATTTGCGATGACGACGAACATCCGTTAATCTAGAAGAACAAACTGTGGACAATAATAGATGAATTAGACGACGACGAACAACAACAGATAATTCCCGTGCAGGCGAAGCACCGCGATGAATCCAAACACGCAGGCGAAGAAAAAAGTAGGGAAGATCGTGAATATTGAAAGTCTGTTATGGAAAATATTCAAAGTATATTTGAATTAGATTGATAAAAGACCATATAACCCTTAATGAATTAAGAATAAGGAAATATAAATTTAAAATCTATAATTTGATAAAATATGAGGATCACAAAATAATAAAAAAAAATGGTTGAGATGTAGCCTCATATAACATTTGGGAGGAAGGTAGCATATGATCACATATCTCTCTCTCTCTCTCTCTATATATATATATATATATATATATATATATATATAGGAGAGATCATGTAAAAAAAATTCCCCTGTGAGAAAAAAAGAATGAATCATGTCCATCAGATCTAAAAAAATCAATGATTGATATTTAATCAAGCAAAAATTAAAACGCAATCAAGCAACAACTAAAGTACAATTAAGCAACATTGTAATCAAGCAATGACCTGAATACAATCAAGCAATGTCGTGAATGCAATCAAGCATCTTTCTCATTTTCTCACGTTAAGATTTTTCTCACTGGATTTGTTCCCTATATATATATATATATATATATATATATATATATATATAAATTTTATAATTTTTATTTATTTAATATGAATTTTATAAAAATATAAATAAATAAATAATCACAAATTATTGATTATAATAAATATAATTCTTGCACATCGCACAAGTGTTATACTAATATATAGATTATAAGATTATATAATTCCCATACGATATTAAATAATAGGGGTGTGCACGGTTTGGCCGAAACTGGCCGAACCGGCCAAACCAAATTAATTTGGCTGATTTGAAAAAAATGATTGGGCGGGTTGGTTTGAAAAATCTCAAACCGGATGATTTGGTTTGGCCGACGGTTTGAAGGATGAAACCGGCCGTTTCGGCCGGACCGGCCGTATAAATAATATAATTTTAAATATAAAAATGATAATAAAATATTATTTGATAGAAAGCTAAAATATCAATTATATTGATATATATGTCCGATGCTTATATTCTTTCGAATTGTAACCCTATAAATCAACTTATATATAATTGTTTTTTGCAACCATAATATTATTTATTTATTACTTATCTCATATTTATAATTAATGACAAGCGATACATATTTATATTAGTTTCATTTTGTGTACCATTCTTTCATTAATTTCTAATAATAAAATTGATATACAAGTTACATTTTTTTGTACATATTTTTAGTTGAATAATCTTCAAACCGTTTAAATCAGCCGAACCAAACCGTTTTAATATGGTTTGGCCGGTTTGGTTTGAAATAATTATTTGGCTGGTTTGGTTTGTGAAAATTTCAAACCGTACCTATTGGTTTGGTCCGTACTTTATCCCTTAAATCGACCAAACCGGACCGTGCACACCCCTATTAAATAATATATTTAAAAATAAATAAAGGCAAAAACTTGCGTTATGCACACCTAAATGATTTAGGCGAATTTTATCCATATTTAAATGAGTTCATCTAAATCGTTTAGGCGTGTCTAACCTGAAACTTCCCATAAATAAAAAGTTGCACACCCAAAATCACCAAAAAATCTTTCAATCGGAGAAATTTACCAAATCTCACTAACTACCATCGAACCGAAACCCAAACCAATAAATTTAAGTGAAATTCATTGATTTCATTTATAACCAAAATTTAAAAAATAGATAAAATACTAACATTTTTATACCTTAAAATAATTGAAGAAGACTAATCTAAAATTTGAATATTATTATATATTTTTTATTAATTTGGTCATTCGATCATTGAATTTTGGCTCATAACCGACCAACGACCTACATTTAATTAAAATGCAATTTTTCCGTTGATCAAAATTCAGTTAGTAATTTTGATTTTGATAATTTTGTCAACGACAAAATACTGAATAGATGAATTTTGATCTATTCGGTTATTAATTTCATCTATTCAGTTAGTAATTCTGATTTTTATTTTGCATTTTTTTTAAATTTTACATTAAATTAAACCTACACCTTACACATCTTAATGAAAACTCGAATCCATAATTTTTTAATAGTGCTTTCACCACTGCACAATAATTAATGAGAAATATAGTAGGATGCGACTTCTCGGTCTACATTTTAGAAGGAAAATTATTTGGTCGCAAGATTTTCATAATCTTACTAGTATTATTTAGTCTTCTAACAAGAAAGTCCTCTTACAATAATATATTTTCTAAAATTAATTTGTTTGTATTATATTGTGCATTGAATTCTCTCACTCAAGTGACTCAACCCACCTTTTTAACCGCAAAAGACAATATTTTTCCTACAAAAAAACCTCCATTCCATTGCCCTGTCCTATTCATACACAAATTCTTTCTCCCAATGTGTGTAAATATACATGTATTCGCACACACACCCCAATAATCTCTCACTTCATGTCCCTTCTCTTTCCGGGCCTTGTTGCAGACATGGCAGAAACATCATACCAATCTTTACCATGCAAGAGAAACCCCATAAAAACCCCATCTTTATGAAATTTATTGATTTCTTCCATTACAGCAAAGCACATTCATTGAGGGTGATTTCTCAATGACTGATGACAAAGCCTTTGACTCTGCATCCACTTACCTCTTCTGCAATGAAGAAACTAAAGCCTTGTGCTTTGATGATGACGATCAACCCTTCACTCCGAGAAAAGGTAAAAAAGATGTGATTTTTAGCAAGGGCGGATCAGATTCAGAGCCCTACATCCATTTGCCGTGCCTCAGTGAAGAATGCATCGGTTACATGTTGGAGAGGGAGAAGGAGCATTTGCCAAGACATGATTACCTCTCCAGATTGAGAGATGGAGATTTGGATATTGGATTGAGAAGAGAGGCTCTTGACTGGATGTTCAAGGTGTGAATTGGGTTCTTATTTCTTGGATTTCTGATTGTATAATGTTGTTCGATCTTCATTTGCTCAAATGGGCTTTTACTTTTTATTCCACATTGATCGACATTACTACTCATCCAAACATTTCCCACCACCATTTGCTTGCCATTTTGGCAATTCTTGATTTCCTCATCATTTTTCCATCGATTTCTCTTGATGGGGTCTCATCATAACTTTTGATGCATTATTGAATAATCATCACCATCTTTTAATGAATTTCTTGATTCCAAGAACTCTGTTTGTCTCTGCTGTAAGGCCTTTTCTTTTTCAGAATTGAAAATTGCATTAATAAAAGTTTTTTTGTGGTTTACAGACTTGCGCCCACTTCAGTTTTGGAGAGATGTGTTTGTACTCGGCCATCAGCTGTTTCGATCGTTTCCTATCGATCTACGATTTTCCTCCATCACTAGAAAGAGTACACCACAGCTGATTTCTTCATGACATTCAAGGACTATTTTGAAGTTTTCTGTTTTTTTGAATACTGATTTTCTTCGTGTTTGTCGGCTTTGTTTTTGCTATAGAGAGGCAAGAATTGGGCATTCCGATTGGTTGCCGTCGCTTGCTTATCCATGGCTGCCAAGATAGAGGAGGTTGATGTTCCTTCCACCTTGGATTTGCAGGTGAAAAAAAAATCTACATATTGCTAATGCTTTTCGTGTGTAGATTGATCAATCATCTCATTTCTTGGTTGAAATGGAGCAGGTAGGGGTGCCTAAGTTCTTGTTTGAAGGTGAAACAATCCAAAGAATGGAGGTTTTGGTGTTGAGCAATCTAAAGTGGAGGATTAAGGCTTACACTCCATGCAACTTCATAGACTACTACCTTAGGAAGATGAATGAGGGAGACTTCCCATTAGGGCCTGTGATTAGTCGATCCCTTCGGATTATCTTGGCCACCATTGAAGGTTTTTTACATGTTTGATATGCTTGCATATATCTGCAACAAGTTTTTGAATTTAATACAATCACAACTTGGATCCTTTTTGTGTTTGATTGAATGCTGCAGGTATAGAATTCTTGGAATTCAAACCATCTGAAATAGCTGCAGCTGTGGCAATGTATGTTTCAGGGGAAAGGCAAGCAATGGACATTGATAAGGCATTGTCTTGTTTGGTAGGAGTTGAGAAGGTGTGTGTTTTATCATGTTGGTCCCCCCTAATCAAAGCTATGGAAATGTTGAGTTTATATTCATGGCAAATACACTTTTTTTTTTTGGTAGTCTAAATCTTGATTGAGTTTTATGTGATTTTTGCAGGCGAGGGTGGTGAGGTGCCTAGAGCTGATTCAAGAGTCATCATCGATGAGGGAGGCGATCACGACGACTACAAGGGTGATTTCTACAATTGTGGCGAATGACTTAGCTCCTCATAGCCCAATTGGTGTATTGGAGGCAGCATGCTTGAGCTATAAAAGTGATGAAACAACAGTTGGATCATGCCCAAGTTCTTCAAATAGTAGTCCAGTCACCAAAAGGAGGAAATTGGACAAAAACAAACAACTTTAGGTGGAGATTGTTGAAGTCATGAATTTTTGTGGGATTTGGAGTCAAACATTGAAAGTCAACTTTTTTGGTGAATGGGGGTTTTTTGGTGGGTGGAAATTAAGAAAAGGGAAAAAGGAGAAACACTAAAAAAAAAACAAGAGAAGTTGAGAAATGGAAGAGGAGAAGAAGACATGCTATTAGCATGAAAAAAGGTAACTTTGGCAGCTGTCATTCAATAATCAGAGTTGTCCAAAATCCCTTGTAATATGTATGAAGATGGTGATGGGAGAAGACAAGAATGATATCATGTGAGATAGGAAATGTGGAGGAGCATGGTTGGGTAGGGGAATATGTAATAAATAAAAAATTGGGTTATTTATATAGTTCATTTTCTTTGATATTATGTAATTTCTTTGCCTGTTGTTACATAATAAAAGCAAGAAAAAAAGAAAGAAAAAGAATGGGTATTATTTTAAGATTGGTAAAAATTATGTGACGAAAAGGAGTGTTGAGATGATGAGTCAAAACTAGAAGGGGCAAAGAAGTCTTGGTTTTGTTGTAATGATTGCTGTTTTTTGGGATTTGATGATGGCAAAATTTTGAATTGACTCTTATATATTATGTTAAAGATCACATTTTCTTCTTACAAATTAGTTGAGCAAGGAGAAAATAGAATCTAAACAAATACCCAGGCAACTCAACTTGAAATTAATTTTGTCATAGATGAAGGATAATTTTATTAATAAGAGTAAAAATTATAATATATTTTTCGTGACAAAAGAAAGATTAGAATAAAAATGCATAATTATATATTCGGGAATATATTTAAAGATAATCATTTATAAAAATGTAACACCCCGTGTATTACTCGACCTTGTAGCTCAAATTCGAATTTAATTAAGTAAATTATTCCCAAATTTTGCATATTCATTTCGTGGTTTGATATAGGAAATTAAAATTTTACTATGGAGTTGGATTATATTGAATGAGATTGGGAAGATCATAATTGGATAAATTAATTTGGTAATGAGCTTGATTATATTTTAATCTTGGAGGAATTATCAAGATTTATTGAGAATTTTGGAAATGATATGATTTATCATTAATTAAATGAAGAGGTTATGTTGGAAATTCATATGTTAGAATTATATAAGCATATGTGGAATTATAATGATTTTATATGTATATAGGTGGATTTATACAATTATATAATAAATACATGTAGTAAAAATGGGGAATTAGAACAAATATATTGAAGAAAACTAGCTCATTTCACACTTCATAATTAAGTTAAGCTTAGAGAGTGAAAGTTGAGAGCAAATTTCCAAACCCCTCAAACCACCAAAACCCCTCGACCTTTCCGACAAGATTCCGGCCAACTCCGGCCACCCCTGACCGAGCCGACGCCACCATTTGAAAGCTCTCGTTCCCAGCTTCAATTTGAGTACAAGTGGGCTCCGAGAGGTCGAGAAACAGCCGAGTTATCGAAGAGAGAAGGTGAGGTGGGTTACACTCTTCGAATTTGAGATTTTATGTTGAAATCTCGTTTATTCGGCCTTGAATCCGTGTTTTGATGATTGATTCGTGTTCCCCATCGTGTAGAGATCGTTCGGAAAGACTGAAACTTGAATTTCATCGCCAGAAATTGCCGCCGCCGCCGTGAGAGGGAGGAGCTCCGGTGAGCTATTATTCTTTCCCGTTTCTTTCGTGTTTTCGGTGTTTCAACACCTTAATCGTGTTCCTTGTGGTCTGGGAAGTTAAAATATGTAATTGCATGTGTAATAGGGCGGAGAAATTGTGAGATATGACGAGTTGCAGGTCCTGTTCTCCGGCGAACTCGCGAGGAAGACACCTGTATCGATCGACACAGGTTTTTGTCGACTGACACAGAGGTTGGTCGAAGAAGGGAAAAGTCGACAGCTCATGTCGATCAACAGAGATAAGTGTCGATCGACAGAGCTGGTTGAGAAAGGGGTGTCAACAGGATGTCAACCGAGGAGAGTTCGACACACTTGTGTCGATCGATAAAGAGTCGTGTCGATCGACACAAAGTTATGTCGATCGACACAGTACTGGTCGACAGGGCTATGTCGACTGGGCTGGAGCTGTGTCGACCGACACAGAACCCTGTCGGTCGACACAGAGCTCGAACATGGAAAGACTTAATTTTTTTATTCCGATCTTAATTCCTTTTGAGTCTTGATTTATTATGATTGAGATATTATTGTCCTAAATCGTCCGTACTAACTTGAGTATCCCTAATTAATTGTAGGAGTTTGAAGCAAGGATTGATTGAGCTCATACTAGCGGAAAGACATCTATACCTAAAGCCAAACACAAGGTGGGAAACTATTTCAGTACAAAAATCAAACGTGCATTTTCTTTTAAAAAATGTGCAAAACTGTTTTGTTTTAACTGAGAATGCTATGCATGATTTTGTGCTATTATATCTGTCCTCTGTCGATTCCCATCGACAGAGAGTATAACTAATGAGGTTAGAACCAGGTTTCCATAACTGCGCTAGAACTCATTTAGTGAACATGGTTGAAAGCCCCTTTGTTATTGATTTGGGTGAACTGTCCCCATGTGTTTGTTGGAATGAGGCGGAGTGACCTCCAGTGCTTGGATCCGGTGAATTATGTTAAAACGATTGGGTCTCAAAATGGATTTCTGATACTAGTGCACTTAGATGACAGTAGGTTGAGTGTGAATGCATTCCTAACTGATCATCGTAACTTGGAAGTCGGCCAACTTCCAGTTATAACACTGAAACATATATGATTGCAAAATAAAATATTTTAGATAACACGGTTCCTTTCAACAAAACCCCGTCTCTATCTGTGTGAGTTGCATAACATATCTCCTATATAATGTATGTTTTCGGGCATATTTCTTATTGGGTACATTAGTACTCAGCCCCTCGTATTATTTATAAAATACGCAGGTTGAGCAGCAAGGATGGGCGAGCAAGGGTGTAAACAGGCGGTGTGAAGTATTTTGAAACCCTAGATCCTGAGATATGCATCTCCATATGCATATCTCCGCCACGTTACACACACGCTGCTACACTCTCTGATTTATCCTTCCCACTTCTGAAATGTTTACAACAATTTGAATATTGTTCTTTAAACTTGACTCGAAGTATGAATTTCTGATGTTTTATTTATCTTTTCATTTTATGTAAAGTCTTCCGCTTATTTATATAAAGTGAGAAAATGTTTGGCAAAACCTGAAACATCAATGTAGCGCGACCCCAAATTGAAAAGGTCAGTTGGGGGCGTTACAAAAAAAAAAAAAGAAAAAAAAAACCATGCCATTTGACACATCAGATTTAATAGCTGGTTCAACGAGAAGTTAATTTCATTATTGATGGAGGATAGATTTATCTAACAAAATTAAACATTAGAATATAATTTCTTAATAAAAAAATTAGGACAAAATCATTAGGTATATTTGAAAATATATTAAAGGGTTTTTTTTAAGAGGATCTGTATTGCGTAAGAGGATCTGGTCGACTTCTATGCAACTTAAATGTTGAAACTTTGTTTTCTAGTTTCTAAAGCTTTCATTTCTTACTGTTTGTATCATTAGGCCTCCTAAATTCTGAAACTTTTTAATTCAATGAAATTACTCCAATAATTAATATTATTGTGAAAGTTGTTTTATTAATGTGGAAGAATCTTTTTCTGTAATTATAAAAATCAATTTTAGATTTTATTCACCCATAACTCAAAATTATAGTAATAATTAATAAAATTAGCATAAATTTGAAAATAGAATTATCAGATACCCATTTCTAAGCCGACTATAAAATTTAGAGAAATTTTTGTAAGGATTAAGTCTAACCAAAATTGCATGTTGTTATTCCCAACTATAATTTATCACTAATTCCACATAAAATATCCAATATCTCCATTCCCCAATAATATACACATAAAGTGAATTATGATTTTTACCATTATAACGTCCAACCCAAAACCCGAAAAATCCGACACCGCTCATTTAACCGGCCAAATAACCGATTGAAGTTAAAAGCAGACTGAACCAACCATCGACCTGAAAATGTCAGGCAATTTTCATGTTAGCCGAAAATTTAAAAAAAAAATGAAAGGAACATCACAGTTGAACGATGAAAAGATGCTCAGTTTTGGTGAGAGTATCCCTCTCGCCCTCAAAGGAGGTGGTGCAGGGGCCGACAGGGTTGTCGGTCGGCCGTTCGGGGTTGGGTTGGAATCGTAGAATGAGAGGCAGTGAGACATAGCCGCACATAGATGCGAGCATTGTGGTTGGAGTTGGAGACGTCAAATGTGAGTCAGCGATGGTCAGGGTCGGCCCTGAAAATGTGGGGGTCGATGGGCGAAAATAAACCGAAAATTTTTTGAACGAGAATTTTTAAGTTATAAATTTCAATTTTCATTTCACTATTAGTCTATTACAATAAAAAATAAAAACTTGTAATGAATCATTCTTTCTTGCATATATATTATTATTGTTTTAGGTTATAAAAAGTGTTTAATATGTTTAGGCCCATTTTTGGGCCCCTAAGTGCTAATCATACCTCAATTTTGAGACCTAGATTTATACTTATCTAATATGTTTAATATATAATCCATTTATTCTTATTTAATATGTTGAATATTTATGAAACTTAAATATGTATAGATAATTAAATCTTATCGTTTTTTGTGTTTTTTAATAAAAATAAATTTTCTTTATTAATTGAACTAACTATATGTGTAATTGATTATTGATCTCATTCACTAAATAATTATATATATATATATATAATATAATGAGATATTATTTTTTCGGGCCTTCCAAAAAACGAGGGCTCTTGGCCGAAGCCCCACTGGCCCACCTTCAGGGCCTGCTCTGGCGATGGTGGGGGAGGGCCGGTATCTGCAGGGAGAGAGAGGGACCGCCAGATGGGGGAGTTGTCGAGTCAAACCGGGGGAGGCTAAATCACGTCGACTTGGAATGAAATAATTACAAAACTAGAACTCACAACATAAAGTCGTAGTATTAATTCAAAAAATGTATATAAAGAACTCAATAAACTCACAATTAGGGGTGTGCATAAACCGAACGACATCCGAAAAAACCGATCGAACCGATGATTTTTGGACATTAAATCGATTCGGTCGGTCAACCGGTTTTGGCGGTTTTGAGATGTCAAACCGACCATCGAACCGAAACTCATCGGTTTGAAAATTATTAAACCGACCGCGACCCAAAAAAATCAAACCAAACCAAATCGCCCGAAAAACATCGGTTCGATCGGTTTTTTCGGATGTCCGTTCAGTTTATACACACCCCTAATTGTGAGTTTATTGAGTTCTTTATATACATTTTTTGCATTAATACTACGAAGGTTTTTTGTGTTGTGAGTCATAGTTTTGTAAAAGTAATTATTTCATTCCTCGGATCTCTTTTAATACATTTATACAATGATATTTTTCATAGGGTCTTTACACAAACCTCAAGATTCTTGATTTTTTATAGTGTTTTACGGTTTAAGATTGAGTGGTGAGTTCAAACAACTGGTTATACTCACATGATCTATATCCATTTATTTGGTTTATTTGGAGTATCATAGTTTATATATTGTTTGTCAATTTTTATTTTAATTTATTTGACAAATCACCATACATTTTCTTGAGTATTTGATCTTAATAGTGTTAAAATTTGGGAGAGAGTGAAAGGACAATTTTAATTTTGCTTCATATAAACATGAAACTACACCACCTATTTATAATAATAACTATATCTATGATCTTGTCGGTGCACTTTATTTTAATTGCTATAGTTTATTTTCTATATTATTCCAAATTAAATTAATCCTTATTCAATTTTTAAAAAGTTCTGTAGAAGATCATTCTAGAATTTGGATGTCGATTAACTATAATTATTATTTCTAAATAGTAATAGTCCATTTTTGAATTTTAACAGAAATGGAAACTCATTTTGCAACGATTTGTGTAGGTAAGATATAACCTCATCAGTGACTTGGATGTAACCCGACAATCTAATAAAATATTTACTTTTATCAATTCACTACATAACTTACAACATAATATAATTTACCATTCCAATCAGTTACCAATCCAACCTAATTTTTTAATAAAATATTATTTTATCTCTATTCCAATATCATATAAAAAAAAAAAAATCTAATACATAATTATTATGTACTAAAAATTTACAATTTACTTGATAAATAATGATAATAATACAATACATATACAAAATAAAAATAAAAAATTAAATCATGTATACTTAGACTATAACATTACATGTTTTACTTCTATTTATGAAATTATGAAATTTTTATTGAATTTAGGTATTTTAAATATATAAAATATATTTTAAAAAATGGAATCATGCCACAGGTTCAACTTTGCTAAAAAAAAACAATTGTAACCTCTTAGTTGATACTTATTCCCAACCACAATTATTTATATTCGGTTAATAATATCTAAAGCTGTCATTTCTAATTTCTTGTGATATTGCTAATATTACATTAATTAGTTTTTGAATCATTAGAGTTCTCTACCATTCGTTGCAATATTTCTTATTTTGTTTCAGATTTATTTAAAAATGAAATAAATTTTAAAAAAAATGTGATGTCGTCAAGGGGTCGAGTTTTTTTTTTTTATTATAAGAGGTTTTGAATAGATTTTATAATTTTAATTAAGGTAGATAATTTGAAATATATTTTATATTTATATCATACTTTATTAATATTTCTATAAATATTAAATTTAAAAAGAGACACCAAATTTTTTTGGCACCGTGCTCAAAATTTACAAGCGTGTTATTGCTCAATATTAAATTAATTATTGTTTCTGTCTTTAGGGTTTTCTACCTGCAATATTTTTATTTAATGAAACTAGAATATGAGTGAAGATTGTTGTGAAAGTTGTTTTAACGTGGAAGATTTTTATTTTTTCTTTTGTAATTGTAAAAGATATAATAATTATTAAAATTAGCATATATTTGTAAATAGAATTATTAGAGGCCCATTTCTAAGCTCAGTACAAGATTCAAAGAATTTTTGTAAATACAAAATTTATCGTTGTAAAATTTCCTTTTACAAAATCAAATTTTACTGTTGTCATTATCTTTTGCGCCCATATATACACTGTCTGTTTAGATTGAAACTTACTTCTTTCTTTAACGGAGCATATGTAGAATTCCTTCTGCAAAACATAGGACAATAAGAGTTATCTTTTGATCCATTCATCACATATTCTTCAACTTAAAGAAATGAGAACTCATTTTGCAACGGTTTGTGTTGGTGGGAGGTGAGGTACAAGCACTACTGCGATTTCTCCTACCCGTAATCTCATTCACTTGAATTCAATTTTTCTCTACAATTCTTTTCATCAATGATCATAAATTACATTAATTCCAATTTATTTGAGGTTCTTGCTTCTTTTTTGAAACCAAATTTGCTTGCTTTGAATTGACATCAATAATTGATAAAGAAGTTGTAGGGGAAATAAAAACAAAGGAAGATATTCTAGAGATAAAGCATTGTATATCAAGTTGAAAGTGGAGCTTATTTTTCTTAGAATGCCAATTTTATAGTAACATATTTTTTAACTGTTTGAAATGTCATGGTCTTTTACGACAGGAATTACCAAAGAACAAGAATACTTACTTGGAATCCTTTTTTATGAAACAGGTTGAAAGGCTATGAAAAGATAGCTTAAATCTTTGATATATCAGCCCCATCCCCATCCCCATTCAATGTTGGCAGAATCATATCTAAAATTCACTACCATCTTCACCTAATCAGACTTTTGCATTTATGTAAATGCAGGTGGGATATGGTACAACCTTTCTTGATAATTGATATATCAACAACAACCCAATTAAATGTAGGCAAATCTTTTTTAAATACTCTGCCTTCTTCACATAGTCAATTTTACAGTTCCTTTTCTAACTTCAGCATTTATGGAAGGTGGTACCTTCAACCTTCCTCCATGATGCAGCTAATGGGTGTGCTTAGTGAGTGTTGCTCCTACTCGAGCATTATGGTGCAAAATATTGCAGCATTTTATCTATGCTTCTCCAATATAAGACTGTGATGCTCGTCGTTTCTTTGTTTCCTTGATTATTTTTCAACATAGTGTAATTCACGATGAGGAATCCAGTTCGAGCTGATTGATTTTGAGGAGCCTTGCAAATATATGTTATGCTATTTACAAATGAGTTGTAAGTGCGAAAACTTAGAGTTGATTGATGCAAAAGCTAAACTTCTCGTTTATTTATTTTGCACCAACTATAGATGATAGATCTAATTTAGATGGTTGTTTGGTTCCCTCTTGGAGAGATAAAAAGAAGGAAACAAAGAAGTATATTTGATAGACATTCATAAAATATCATGTGAAGTAGGAAGATATGGTTCTAGGAAAAAACAATACAAGAGAATGAATATTTTAAAGATTGTGGAGGCCGAATGGAATCAAACCAGTATATTGCCTCAAATTCAAATTATGAAGATTTCTGCACTGTGACATATTTCTTGAAAATTGTCCAACTTGTTGTCATCTAGTCTAGGAATATATTTAGAAATCTTGTGCTATATCATGAACTATGAACTCGGAAAAAATCAAATTTATATCTTTGTGTCACAATTTTCTTGATCTTGTAGTGTTGGAGATTAATAAAAACATGAGTAAGGATGAAAGTAGAGCGAGAAAAGAGGTGATATTCTACTTTTTCTTCTTATTCTTCATTTTTTTATGAAATAGTGAATTAGGACTATCAAATTTATATTTTTGCGCAACAATTTTCTTGATTTTGCAGACTTAAAATTAGCAGGACCATTTGTGATGAGGATTGTAAACACAGAAAATGAAGTGGTATCTTTTTTTCTTCTTTTAAACTAATGCTTGTGAAGTTGCAATAATTATATTTTATAAATATTAATTATATTTTAAAAATAGTAACAATACTGATTCGGATTAAAATTTGTTTCCTAATCTTTAGCACTTCACACATGACATTTTGTTTGTTTTAAGTTGTGCGTGGTCCAATTCCTATACTAATGAGATGATTAAATGAGAAAGATCATTTTCTTATTATTCTAATTTCTAAGGCTTGTGAAACTGGTTCACGTTAAATAACCGCTTCATGCATACTTTTTTTCTATAATTAATTTGGTGACAGTTTAGAGCTCTGGTGTAATGTGATATTGTTCATTTTGATAGGAAACTTAAAAATTGCTACATTTGCAGTAGATACTCTTTAATTTGGTATTACTCAATATGAGGTCATGTTAATCTTCTTAATAACCTAACCAAGGCTATATATATTCCAACTTCTAACTATTGTTCACTATTTCTTGCAGTGTTAACATTGGGAAATGATGTTATCTATTGGTTTCTTGGCTGCAACAAGGTATGCAAGTTTTAGTTTTTTTCTAGTACATAAAAGACATATAGAAACTTAATTTCTTCCCTCTTCCAGCTCTTTATCATAGATCTCAAACGAGCTTCGAAGTGGAATCCGAGAGCCACAAGGTTTTTTGTTTTGAATGTAGTCCTAACTTCTTTGTCCTTTAGACTTGTACTGTTTACATTATTCCTAATCTTTCACTGCTGCATAACTTATATATCCACAAAGAATCAAGATGTGGCTGCTGAAGTTGCTTATTTATCACCTCTGTTGGCATTCTCCATTCTCTTAAATAGTCTCCAACCAGTTCATTCTGGTGCGATGTCTCACTTCTTGAACCTTTCTCATTTTACTCCAAGCTATGCAGATTCACTAAAATAGCAGTTCTTAACAGTTGAAAACGCATAAAATATTAAGCTTCATTGTGATGGAAATCTTCATCCTAACAGTAGTGGCGATTGGGGCCGGATGGCAGAGTTTCGTGGTGTATGAAAACCTAAGATTCTGCTACCTAAAAGGAATTTGTTATGGAGTTTTTCTTGGTTATGCCATCAAATTACAACTAGAGGTTAGTTATGTATAACCAATTAACCATTATTTCTCTTGTTACAACATGTATGAAGATTTTCTTTTTATGCAAAATGATGTTTGGTGTGATAAGCATGTTGTTGATCATCACAACTAAGAGAACAAACTAGGATAAACAGGTAATTAATCGCTTCCATTATTAGTCCCAAATTTTGTTTGTCTTTAGAAGAACAATCAAATATATTACTACCCTTTGTAGGTCCCTGTTGCTTGAAAACGGTCGAACTGATGATTAGCAGAATATGAAGATCATAACACTAGTAATCATCCAACATGATCTGCTCCGGTGTAACCCACAAGAACAAGAACTTAACTAATACAATTCATTTGTAGATCAAGTGTATATATTTCCTACTATTTTCATGTTTGTCTATTGCACTGGTTAACCTTATTTATATCTCCTCTTCTTGATTTTTCTATTTTTGGTATCTGATGGCTTATCATTGAAGCTTGTATAACTTCCAGTTGTATTTGCATCACATTGCTAGTTGTATTAGAGTCACATAACTGATCTTTTGATGCAACTCACAGGAACTGATACTGTATGTACTTGCATTTTATTTTTCTCAAAATCTTTGTACGTTTGTGCTTGATTTGTTTTCTGGTCAGGATTCTAAAAGCCTGAGAATCGGGATCGCAGGTATGAAAATCCTTCCATGGTTAGATTAAGGTACCACACCATGGAGGCCAATATTTTATCAGAACCCTTCCATTCTGGTGCAAAATATTGCAGTATTTGCTTTATTACTCCAATATTATAAGAACACTTTCTATAATAATGGCTTGACATTTTACTCCTCAATGATTCGATCTGATCTTCTGATATATATATATATAGAGAGAGATCAATCAAGTTGAAATTCTTGACTGACTTCAACTGTTGTGTATCGATGAGTCCTTTTCAAAAGTTTTTACTTTTTAATCTCAAAGCTTGTATTTCAAATAGTGACAGGCCTTTCAGGGTTGCTAAAAAGCTGATAATTCTGAAGGATATTGCTTTGCAACGTCACAATTTACTACTAAAAATGGATGTTGCTTCTGATGTGCCTCTCACATAAAATTTCAAAAAGCTGCAAGGTATAAAATGATGGAACATTTCTTTCCTCACCTCTTTCATCAATTTTCTTCATGTTATAAATGGGTGTTCTCATTGAGTTATGAAGCTTTTGCTTGCTTTGAGCTGACTGCAATCGAAGAGATTAAGCCCTTGTTTATATTATGTTGTTGAAGTTGGTACTTATTTTTTTCTTCTTAGACAACCAATTTAATAGTAAACAATGTTTTCTAACTTGTTGGAAACGTCATGGTCTTTTATGACAGGAATTACCAAAGAAGATGAATTCCTACTTGGAATCTTCTTTGATAAAGTAGGGTGGAAGGCTATGGAAATGTAGCTTCAATCCCCAACTTCATGCAGAATCACATTTGAAATTCACTACCTTATTAAAAAATTAGATATACGTTTAAGATATATTAAAGAGTTTTCCCTTTGCAGAAAATTATTTGCTGGTAAACTTGTAAGCATATTAAACAATAAAAAATTTGTTTTTCTAGTTTCCCATTTATAAACATTTGTAACCTCTTAGTTGATACTTATTCCCAACCACAATTATTTAGATTCGGTTAATAATATCTAAAGCTGTCATTTCTAATTTCTTGTTATATTGCTAATATAATATTACATTAATTTCTCTTTGCGTCATTAGGGTTTTCTACCTTTTTGTTGCAATATTTTTATAAGTGAAACTACACTATGAATGAAGATTGTTGTGAAAGTTGTTTTATCGTGGAAGACTTTTTTTGCAATTGTAAAAATCATAATAATTATTAAATGAGCGTATATTTGTAAATAGAACTATTAGAATCCCATATCTAAGCACAGTACAAGATTCAAAGAATTTTTGTAAATCCAAATTTTACAGCTCCCATTAAATCTTACCGTTGTAAAGTTTTCATTACTACTACAAAATTTACCGTTGTAAAATTTCCTTTTACAAAACCAAATTTTACTGTTGTCATTGTCTTTCGCAGCCATATATACACTGTCTGTTTAGATTGAAACTTACTTCTTTCTTTAACGGATCGTTCTCAAGGATATTGCTCTGAAAATGGCTGCTGCGTTTGATGTGCCTCTCGCATAAAATTCAAAAAGCTCGATAATAATGCTGCATAATTATTTCCTTCCTTGTTTCATCAATTTTCTTCATGTTATAGTAGATGGGTATTCTCATTGAGTTGTGAGGCTTTTACTTGCAAACGAGGAGATTATAAAGATAAAAGCCTTTTTACATCATGTAGTTGAAATTGGTTACTAAATTTTTTTCTTGGAAAGCCAATTTTATAGTAAACATAGTTTTCTAACTTGTTTGAAATGTCATGGCCATTTATGACAGGAATTATCTAAGAAGAAGAATTCTTGGAATTTTTTTTGATAAAATAGGGAGGAAAGGTAGCTTCAGTCTTGATATATCAGCCCCCCTATCCTACTTCAGGCAGAACCATATTTGAATTCACCTAATCATTTGTACAACCTTGTTCAAGGATACAACTAATGGCCAAATTCTAATTAGATTCCTTGTAGTATTTCTATCTCACTTTCTTTCGGACACCTAATTTATAAGGTTCCAATAATTCATTCAAGTCGCATTTCTTTGTATATTTTCATATATCATTCATTTTGTTCATGTCTCATTTTCTTCTAATATTTTCATCTTATTTTCCTTTTATCAATCTTATTTTCTTCATGTTGCCCACTTTTCTCAAATTTCCACCATTTATTTCCATCTTATTTCTCATTTCAAACATTTTTTTCAACTCCTTTGTGTATTTAATTTTTTACTTTTTTTCCCTTAACCTACCACTGGCGAAGCCAGCCTTGTGGGCTGCAGCCCAGCAGCCCAGGCGGCCTGCAGCCCAGGCGGCCTGATTTTTTTTCTTTTTTTTGTTTTAGTTATATTTTAAAAAAATTATAAGACTTAATCTATGTTGCCTTTATCTCATTTTCTTCGTATCACAGTCTCATTCCTTTCTATATTTTCATAGGAATGATAAAATATCGAAATACGGAATATATCAAAATTATTAAAATATCGATTAATATTTTAGAAATATGAATTGGTTGATTATCCCAAAGAATAAGTCCATTCCTTTCTTTTGGGAACTCATAATCCTTTAATTTTTGAACTCATAATACTTTCCTAAGTTTTAAATTAAGAGTTGATCACACTTAATTTAGCCTATTTTTTGAAGTCCACTGCCAAACCAAAAAGAAGGAAGAAAAAAAGAAAAAGAGAATTAGAGTTGCACAATCTTCCTTCAACCACTATTGACGATCCTCACGAGTTTTTCTGCTGTGCTATCTTTCAGCTCCCATTCTCTAAACCCTAACAAATTCTGATATCTAATTTCGCGTTTTTTTGCTGTGCTATCCTTCTGCTCGCTTTCGCCAAACGGGAACAAATTCCGGCATCTAATTGTGCGTCTTCACTTGTATTGCTTGCTGCCGAAGAAATCTTGGTGAGATGTAATTTGATTTCTCTCTATTTTGGTTGCTTTGTTGTTTATGTTTTTTTAATTTTGTGTTTATTTCATCGATTTGTGAAAGTTACGAGCTTGTGCTGTTTGTTTTCGGGCCTTGTTTTGCTCGATCCTTTCCGGAATTTGCTGAATTATGATGTTTTTGTCTCGAAAATCTTTAGGGTTTTCTTCTTCATTGTGATTGTTTTGTTTTTTATTTGTTGGTTTTGGGTCTTGTACGGTATTAGAATTTGTTTCATTCTTTTCGCAATCGAATTAGTAGGGTTTTCTTGTTATCCCAAATGTTGGAGTTCCGGATGCTTCTTGGTGACGAGCATTTAAGGCTTCTTCGTGGAAGGCATGTTTTGTCACCTGAGTGATGATGTTATGGGTTCTACAATGGAGCTAGGGTTAGGGACTTAATTGAATACAGGGTGCTGGAGAAATATTAATTGTGTGTGTATTTCTGAACCCTTCAAACTAGCAGTTTTTGTTGAATTAGATTTCCAGGGATTCCTTAGTTGGGCAATTACTTTTCCATTAGTGTGACATTGAAATTAATTATCAAATTTCTCTGGTTGTCAACCTATTCGAGGGTGGCTTTGCTTAACCTGTCTTTTTTCGAGAAAAAGAAACCATCAGTTGGATTTGTACTTGATCTCTAAAACTAGATAGAAATATTTTGCAAATTAAAAAAAAAAAGAAAAAGAAAAGTATCAGAGAAGTAAAATCTGGAAGAAATAATTTAAAGGACAAACTAATGTTGGTTAAATATGAAATGCGACATTTGATGTTTATTTGTAGGAATGACCTTTGTAAACGTAGTGATTAGTGAATGAAGAAAAAGTTTGCAGTTTAGAAATTCAATAATTACCTGTTGTAAGCCTATTCTTTGTCCCACTCCAAGTTATAACACACCCACCATGTCCATTATACGCTTCCCAAGTAAATTTCCTCCAACCACATAAAATCCTCCAGTGTTAAATACGCATCCCACTATATGCTTCATACATTAAAACACCATCATAATTAGATAATAATGTTGTGAACGTCTCCAAGAAAAATATTGTGATAGTGGTTCTCTCTTTAATTATTTGTTTATTCTCCTGCTTATGTCACTATGATGAGAAACTGGTTGGCATTTAGGTTCTTCATATTTTTAAGTGCATGCCTTGTAATGTTCTCTATGAGTAAGAATATTTGATAGCTGTTGGTAAAAAGAAAACAATAATATTTGATGACCTTCTTACTTCCTCGCACCTGCATAATTCCAAATATTCACTTTTGATGGGAATGAGAAGTATGCTACTTGAATTGTGTGTCTCAACTAAAAGTCTTTAAGTGTCTTGGTGGTGAGTTAGAAAATGTAAAAGATACACAGTAAGCGAAACTCTGATCTCAATTCTAACTGAGCATATCTCACAAATATGCTTTATGTTTTAGCGGAAGGCAAAAGAAGCTGTTTTATTATGAGTTCTCTTACTAACCCATTTTATTTCTTTTATCAATTTTCTTTTTTTCCAAAATTTGTAGAATAAAGCAGGCAATTTAGCTTGAAAATTCTGAAGTCTGATCTCTGATCTTTCCTGGTACTTGCAGAAATGGCAATGACAATTGAAGGTTTGTGCCTCTATGCCTCATCTTGCTTGATTCGTGATGATTTGTTTGCCATTTTATGCTGGGTTTGGTTTTTGGATAAAATAGATGTTCTTTTTTGTTGTGTGACCCGTGTTATAGCTCCACCTAATTGGTGATGGCTACTAAACGAGGTACAGGGATAAACTGGGTTACATACCTATTCCATTAAATTGCCAGTTTCCCCTGTTTCTAAAACTCTTTTACTCTCTACGCAAATAAGGTGAAACCAAATCCAGGATCCTCTATTTTATTTTTTTAAAATTTTTGTTGTAGTGTCAAGGCAACTCTATAGTCTACTGGCCGAGTTATTATTGGGTGAGTATAGAGTGCATGTTAGTTGTGCTTGGAACTCTCTAACTGGTTATTTCATGTTAACTTGTGATTTTTGCTTAGTGCATCATTGGATCTTTATGATAAAATTTAGTTATCCTAGTATTCTGGTGTTTTAGTGCTCAAAATGTTTTTGTCAGCTGAATGGACTTGAGCCCAATCAAATGGAGCATAATTGAAAATGTAGTTTGATGGCTTGCTTACAATGTTGTGCTAATTATCTTCGTGAGTTTATGTAGATGCATTTTTCTTAGCATTAGGGATACATTTTCACTGCAAAGCCTGATTTCTTCCTCATTGTGATTTGATTTGCACTATTCGCTGGTGTGCTGTTCTCCTACCTTGCGACTGATATGGCCGATGGATGCAGTGTAAGTGCAAATACAATCTTTAAAATCATTCTTATTCCTTACATCTATACATTATTTTGACTGCAGAACGGAAGAAATTGAAGTGCAGACTGAGCACCTCTCAATTTCTTCCTATTGTATTATTGATCATTAATCATTTGTCATTTAATGTTCAGTCTTGCAGGACTTGCATTCATGTTTTCATCCAGCATCCTGCTCCAGATCTTGGTAGGTTTTGACTACATGATGGTCTCTATAAGCCAAGCTCCTAATTACTTTTTTAATCCTGTCTCCACAAACACCATTCATGCAATTATTATTAGGACCCCTTGCTCACATGCATATGTACAACACATTTATTACCCATTACAATAGCTCAATTGGTTTGCATGAAGAAAAAACATAATTTTTTCTGTGCCATCTTTCCATATGGCAATGTGAATTTGCGATTCCTTGTATTTACTGAAACCATGCCATTTTGTTTTAATGTCAGGTTGCATTAGAAAGCAATTTCCAGAATTTCTTGTCCTGATAAATATCGTAGTTATTATTTTCTATTATTGTTTTCTGTTAGTAATATGTGATTTAATATGTGATTTCATTTGTTTTTCCTGTCATCATTACACTAGCCTATAAACATGCTGGTGTTGCACTACTTAATGGCTCCAGTTTTTAATCCTGTGTGCAGGCTTGTGCACTATACAACAATTGGTGGCCAATGTTATCAGGTTCTTATGAAGGCTTTCATTTTTTATTGAAGATGGGTAGAGGAGGGACTATTTTGGTTAAAGCAAATTGTTATTACATTTTATCCCTGATCTTGGTGAAATTTTATTCTCAGCTCTGATGTATGTTCTAGTACCAATGCCTTGCCTTTTCTTTGGTGGTGGATCCACTCAGTTCCTTACCAGTCGAGACGGTGGGGGGTGAGTAATTCTATACGTCCGAGTTCTGACTCTAGATGAGCTTTGCATCTAGAACTGTGCACCAGTGTGTCATTTTTTTGTATATTTTAGTGGGAAATACTATATTGGCTCATTATTGCTTATAGTCTGCGTTTTGAATCTTATAACATTCTCTTCTGCATCATTTGTTTCGGGTTGAGTCAAATCGTTTATATGGTAATATTTCATGGTACTACTGTGGAAGACGATGATTGAAGTGTTAAGTCAAAGTTCGTTAAATTTAATATACTTTCATTTCCTATAACGTGCTTCTCTGACTCTTGGAGTTTTTTTTTTTTTTTTTTTTTTTTTTTTGCAGTTGGATAGATGCTGCAAAGTTTTTAACTGGTGCATCTGCTGTGGGAAGTATGGCCATTCCCATTATTCTGAGGCATGCAGGCTTGATTGGAAGTGGAGCAATGTTCATTGAATTCACATCTTTTTTCATATTCGTCTGCACAGTCCTTTGCTTTCATCGCGCCAGTCTCGATGATGAGTGGTAAAATTTGTGTAAAATTTGATGCCAATTTCGACTAGATGATGGTGGTTGTTTGAAAGGGAAAATGTTAACAACAAAGGTGAAAAGGAGTTGCAGATATCCTAACATGTACATATAAATTCTTGGTTGCTAGAGTTTTATTGTTGACACTGAGTTGGATTGGGAGAATTGAACACCTGAAATAAGGTCAGCGCTCAGCTATGAGGAATTATGATTGTTATTATTATGGTAATCTGTATAATTGTATCCAGGTTTTAATTTATTCACAATTAAAATATTTGCAATTTTATGTGGCAGGGTTGTTTATGTGCATTTTATGACCAATTGAATTTAGATTACGTGGATTTAAAATTAAAGAAAGGAAACCATGAATACGATCTCTACTTGATAACAATTTAATTTCAAGATTAAAATTGACAAAAGAAACACAAGGTTGGGTCCAATTTTACAACGTAGTAATTTATTATTAATAGCAAAAGCTACAGTAACATTATTTGGTTTGATCAAGATGCAGTAAATCACTATCGATGCTGTGGTGAATAATATCAAAACAAGCTATCTCATAGCTTTCAATTAGAGATTGTTGAAATTTGGTTTCACGAATTGGAGTCGCGCTTGACATTCTAAATTAGCAAAATGGGGTTCCAAAAATCTAAAGCAGTAAAAATATTAAAACATTTTGAACCATTTATTTATATATATAGATATATACATGGGATGAGATGTCTTTTTTTTAGATACAACGGGATGATATATGTCTTTATTCATACAAAGGTGATTAAGAAGTGCGTAAAGGCCTGCTTCAAAACAGATTATGGAGCGAGAATTCCTCGCAGCCGATAATGTTGTCTTAACCCAAAAAACTATCAACAAACAAAAACAGAGCTTGATTTCATCTTGTTCGGTTCTCGACATTCCATGAATGAGGGCTACGGATTGATGCGTTCAAGAATAGAAAAGATCGCATTTTGGGAAAGATGTTGCAGAGAGCTGCAAACCATGCGTATTCATGGTGGTGGGCCAGCCACATTCGGACAAAGCAATCCAAATGGCTCGAGCAGAGCCTACAAGGTAACGATGGTGTATGATCTTCATCGTCCAGTTTATTGCAATTCCTAGGTTGGATTTGGGTGGAACGTGTCTTGTTTATAGAATAAATGAACGATGATAGTTTTCTGGTTTAGAAATATGGGAAATTTATTTTTTGACGAGTTTGATAATTTCTTGGAGGAGCGGTGCAGATATGGAAGAGAAAGTGCAGGGCATGGTGGCGCTGATTGAAGGAGATGGAGACTCCTTCGCCAAGAGGGCCGAAATGTACTACAGGCGGCGGCCGGAGCTGATATGCGCGGTGGAAGAAGCTTACAAGGTGTTCCGGTCACTGGCCGACCGCTACGACCTCTTGTCCAAAGATTTGCAGAATGCCAATCACACAATCGCAACTGTATTTCCCGAGCAGATGCAGTTTTCCATGGCGGAAGACGAAGACATGACCAAAATCCCCGAGAATTTTCAGGTCCCAGAAATCAACTTGTCCAAGATTCCCAAGGCGCCCACCAGAGATCTCAAAACCATCATCAACAAAGCCTCCAAGCAATTTCAGGTCAAGAAACTGAGAGCGCAGAAGAGTCAAAAAGTCATTATCAAATCTGGTCTCAACAAAGAGGAAGCCCTCGAGGAGGTGAGCAAGCTTCAGAAAGAGATTCTCTCTCTCCAAACCGTGAAGGAGTACGTCAAGAGCTCTTACGAAAGTGGGATTGCCAAATACTGGTCAATCGAGAGCCAGGTTATGGATATGCAGCAGAAGATCTCGAGGTTGCAAGATGAGTTCAACATGGAGACTGTGATTGAGGATGAGGAGGCTCGGACGTTGATGGCTGAGGCAGCTCTCAAGTCTTGCCAAGAAACCTTGGTTATGCTTCAGGAGAAGCAAGAGAAGACTACCAGAGAAGCCCAAGATGAGTACAAGAGGATTCAGGCTGCCTGTGACCGCCTCAAGTCTCTCCGGCAGAAGCATATGCTGGACAAAACTGGCGTTGCTCCTGAAGTGGGAGATGAATCACACAAGTTCAGTAAAGATGTGGCAGATTTGATACGAGAGACGAAGGAGTTCGAGGAGTTGCCTGAGAAATCTGAAGAGCATTTGGATGTGAGCTCCTTGGATTCTCTGTCAGTGACTCAACTCGCAGAGAAGATCGACTTGCTAGTCAACAAAGTGTTCACCTTAGAAACTGCAGTGTCATCTCAGACTGTTCTTGTTAACACGTTGAGGTCAGAGACAGATGATCTGAACTCACAGATTCGGAATTTGGAAGACGAAAATGCCAACGACGATACTCAAGTGTTGAGCAATAGGGTGAAGAGCATGGAAGAGAGACTGAATAAGGTCCAGGATTTGACCAAGAGTGTGGAGATCCGCAACAGCAATCTTGAAACCAACTTTGCTAAAACTCGCTCTAATCTTCATCATCTTGCAGACAAACTCACTAGTGTAAAGGAAGATGATGATGATGGTGGTGGTGGTGTTGATCATGTCTCAGATGAGGTGAAGGTGGCTGGTAGTGCTAACAAGGCAGATGAAGAGGTGGAGGCTAATCCAAGTGCAGATCAACTTTCAGAGGAACTAACAAGTGCAAAGGAGGAGAGAGAGCAAGAGGGCGATGGAGAGGTGGAGGATGGTGCAGATCTTGATCATGCTTCGCAGAAATATGCTGAGGCAAATGAAGAGATAGAGGAGAAAGTTAGAAGTGAAAACTCAGATGAAGACATGCATAGCGTAGGAGAGGGAGAGGACACCCTCACTCCTCGCGAAACAGAAGGAGTGGAGGTTGAAGACGAAAGAGTGACACAAAGATATAGTCATAGAACAGAGAAAGAGGTTTTCGATGGATCCGAGGAAACTGTCGAAACCCAGACCAAAGCACAAGAGACGGACGAAGACGACGATGACATAAGTTGGCAGCAGCTTCTGTTGAGCGGAATGGAGGACAGAGAGAGGATCCTCCTCAAGGAATACACCACAATCCTAAGGAATTACAAGGAGGTGAAGAAGAAGCTCAACGACATGGAGATGAAAGAAAGGGACAGCCAGTTCGATACTACATTACAGATGAGGGAGCTAAGGAAAGCCATTTCAAGGAGGGATGGAGAGATCATGAAACTGCGCCGCAGGTTGATGGCTAAGGAAGGAGACAGTGATGTGAAGGAAGACAGCGTCCCACTGTCCAGTCTTCTGGAAGAAGATGAAGGCTTCCAATCCGAATCGGACGACGTTTTGAGCGTGACGCGTGATATCAAAGGCCCCCCAATCACAGATGAAAGCGACGAGAGCAGAGTGATATTCCTATCCAAGAGTCTATCCATGTCGAGAGTGGAAGAGAAGCTCCGGGCCGCCCTTGACGCTATACTGGATGAGAACTTGGATTTCTGGTTCAGATTCAGCAGCGCATTTCATCAGATTCAGAAGTTCAAGACTGAAGTGAGGGACCTAGAGGACGAAATATCGAATCTGAGAGAGAAAAAAACGCAGGCCAAATCAGATGTGATGCCAATCTACAAGCACTTGACAGAGATACAGAGAGCTCTAACAATTTGGTTGGAGCAAAGTGTGCCCCTCAAAGATGAGCTCAAGAACAGGTTTGCATCACTGTGCAGCATCCAGGAGGAGATCACAAAAGCTCTCAAGGAAAGCGAGGAAGGCGATGGCGTGAGGTTCAGAAGCCATCAAGCTGCAAAGTTGCAGGGTGAGGTGACGAACATGAAGCAAGAAAACGAGAAGGTGAGAGAGGAACTGGAGGTGGGGATGAATCATGTAAGCATGCTTCAACTGCAAATTGAGAAGACGCTGGCAAAGGTGAATCAGGAGTATGAGATTTCAAGTGATCAATCGGAAAACAAATATAAAGTTCCTCTGCGCTCTTTCATCTTTGGTGGGAGTAAATCCAAGAAAACCAAGAATTCTCTCTTCTCATACATGCATCCCAGCAGGAAATACCAGATCCTTAGAACTGGTATCCGGCTCTCCAGTCATAATAATTCCACTTCTTAGTCAGTTAGTCCTATAAATTAATGCATTCACTCTTCTTTCTAAAAGTTCATGTTTTTTTCATCAATCAAACAACTTTTTTGCTTTTATTGTGAAATGGGCTTCTGTAATTTTATAGATGTTGCAAACTCGAGTTGTTCATGATGTGAATTGTTTCAAGAATCTCGCCCAAGCCGCTCGTCTTTTCAGAAACTTTACAAAGTTTCCATTTTTCCAAAATGTCACCCAAAACACTATCAAAATTGGTTGATGATTTTAATTAAGTGGGACATAATTTATAGGGTAGATCAATTCTTGCTGGTACTAAATTCGTCAAGATTGAAAAGTGATGAATTCGAACGTTGCTTGGAGGTTGTATGGTCTTTAACGATGTAAATATTTTTCATTGATGGTGTTGCTACGCTCACGAGATTAGAAATAAAAGTAGTTTTTGTTTTTGAATTCGGGCATGGTTGAATAGCGGAGTGCACTGCACTGAGTTGAGCATTAGATAAGGTTTTAGTCGATTTTACTTATTGGGGATTGCTCTTAGGTATGCTGGCATTGTTTATGGTGCATTCGAAGAAACAAATAACGTATTGTTCCATGGTGATTAGGGAGATTGGTCTATCTATTGAAAAGATAAATTCTTGATGTATTAGTATTGTCTATCTGTTGAAAAGATACTTTCTTGATATCTCATGCCTTTGGTATTGTGTTGCTTGTTTGGCTTTCTATATGACATGAAGAAGCCTGCTGCTAAAAATTTAGTTTTGGTTCCATAAAGTGAATATATGTCGTTTCCCCTGTTTGCAGCCCCCTTTAGATTTCTGGGTTAATCTGGAAACGGCAGTTCATTCTTTCACATGTTTGTATGTAGTTATGCTAATTCTGCAAGGGTTGCTCATGATGACATCCTCATGGTTCTTGATATATTTTGCATGACTGCGAGTATTCTGGGAGAAAGAAAGTTGTTTTCACGCTGCTGTTTTACTAAAATCAAGAAAATATGCATTTACATAAGATAAGTTACTGTGTGGCAAAAACTTTGCTTGTAATTCTCTCTAGTCTGCAGCATTTATCTAGTCGATAACAGATTATCCTGGACCAGATGCAGTTCATCTTTTGTTTCTCCAATCCTCAATTAGAGACCTTAGAGTGTGGTTTGGGATTAGGAGCTTGTGCTTCAGCCTAAGGTTAGTCATGGGCGATGTTTCATGTCCTGTTTTCAGCCACTCGTCTATAGCTTCCAATTCGTACGAAAATCCATCCGCAGCAAGATGTGGACTCTGCATCACTTCCTGCAAATATTTACTAGTGAGATAATGAATGAAAATAGTATGTTTTCTATCAAAATGGCTGAGCTGCACAGATTGATACTCCCACCTGATATATTGGACAGAAGAAGGCACCAGGCACGTTGCACGAGTCCTCTGCTCCAGCAGCCTCTTCATCAGGCACAGGTAATTCGCCTTTTGCTACTAGCTGATCAGCTCTTCTCTTCACATCATTGATCTCTCTTACCAATGTTGTTGTGTATTCCTCAGCTGTACCGTTTACAGACAAACACGAGGCTGCAATTTCAGAAAGCTCGGTAGCTAAACCTACCGGCCATTCCCCAGCTGTATGATCCAAATTCTCTATAATTGCAGCACTGTCCTTCGTTGTGTTCCAGTTCTTTCCAGTCAGAAGTTGCAGCACCAGATCCCCAAAAGCCCGGATGTCTAATGTGATATCAACTTCATCCTGTGACCGGGGGCTCTTCAGGCTGTGAATCTTTGCAACATTAAACCGGTCAAGGAGAATCTTGGAGAGTTTCAAGTTGCCATGGATGATTGGTTTAGGCTTGGCCCTGTGAAGGAAGCCAAGAGCTGAGCAGATCCCAGCTGCAATACTTATCCTTGAATGCCAATTTAGAGGTTGATTATTTAGTTTCCAGCTTCTTCTGGTTGAGAATAATCCATCGTGTAGGGTACCGTTGTGCATGTACTCATACACAATGCAACCTAGCTGGGAGCAGAAGCCAATCATGGCTACTGTGTTAGGGTGCTGTACTTGGCTCAGAAGCTTCACCTGCGGTATCAAGCTAATGGTTACCATCATTTCATTAAAGCATTTCAAGTTCTCAACCTGTTCATTTGCTCATTACCTTGCTTCTGAAAGCTTCCAGAGATGGTTCATCTGCTGCATCATACACTCTAACAGCGACTGTGATGTGATTGATTCGGCCTCGGTATACATTCGTCGGATGACAAGCAGATTTCAGCCTGAAACGTTCGGAGAAGTCTTCGGTGGCTGCTTTGATTTCTGCAGCAGAGAATTCTCTGAAATCAGAAACAAAGCCATCCATCTTTGATACTTGTACTATTGCATCCTTCTCCTTGCAGAACTCAATCCTGCGCTGCAACACGTCCCTCTGCTTTCTCAACTCGTCGATTTCTTCAGCCATATCGGCCCTTGTTCTCACCCCCTTCTCCAGCTGCAGCTCAGCATGCGCTCTGCTGGATGAGGACTGATGAAGTTTGCTGGTGAGTTCTTTCTGAAGTTCAAAAATGGAGCTCAGTTTGCTTCTTTTCTCTTGCAGTTCACTCCGAAGTCGGGCTATTTCATCCTTGGAGCTGTCTAGCATTTTGTTAAGTTGAGCCTTTTTCACTCTATCCATGTCGAGGCAGGCTTGAAGCTCCTCAGCCTGCAGAAAACATAGTTTTGGTGATGAACAATCATTTTGCAGTCGTTGGTTTGGAAAAACAACGACTTCACCTTGGCATTGCATATATGAATCGCCCTTTCAGCCTTTTTGCGCCTTTCTTTATCAACAGCTGCTTGCTTTCTATTCAACTTGATCGTATCTTGTATCTTCAATACAGAAACAGTTGGAATCCATTAAAAAAAAAAGTTGGAGAACCAAACCAAGAAAGGATTCTGAAATATTACCATATTTTCGTGTAAGCATTGCTTTGTTGAATTCTCTGTCAACACCACATCTCCTTCGACTTGATGTAAAGACAACAGTTCATGGGCATACAGCTGGATTTCTTGACTGCATCTCTCCCACTGATCTGGCCAATTACTGCTGGCAGAAGCTTCTGGAATCATCCTTCCTGTATGATTATGATTCTTGTCCCAGTGCAACAACCCCTCCTTCTCTTCTTTCAGTAAAATCCTCTGCCCTTCACATATCACGAACAACTCGCACCAATCAGGCTTGTGACGAACTACATAGAATGTCCCACTAATCGCACTTCTTGATTTCCTACAAAATCAGACCGTCACAAATCAACCCTATATATATACTTGGACTTGAGTAAGAGAGAGAATTGCAGACGCTTTGATGAACGCCATGGACAAGACTAGCTTGGATATCCGGAGAGCTGAGATGGCCTCCACCATCTGCTGGTGCAGAGGCTGCCCTTTTTCCTCCATCTTCATCACCTCTACCTCAACCTAAGAATATTCATCAAAGACTTACTAAATCAGCAAATCCCGACAACCTAGAAAAAGCCCACACACTAGCTACCTTCCCACAAAAGGCTATGTATTGAGCCAGGACTCTCTCCCTCTTGGCTTCCTCACTCCTGTCCAGAAACTGCAGCTTCTCCTCGCACACAGAGCTCGTCGGAAGCTTCCCAACTGCAACACGCGGAGCTTAATATACTGCAGTATGATTGATAATGGATGAAGAAAAAACACATGAGTCATGAAGGAATTGAAGCTGACGAGGGGTGTAGACGTAGTCCCTGCAGACGCCGTTTGCTGCTGCATGGAGAATCACTATTTTGAATCCATGGTTGCCCCATTTTCTCAACGCCCATTGCAGCGTTGAGAACCCATCATGCCCCTCTGTCCCAACAGCCACGTACACTTTCTCTCTTTCATTCTCCATTTTCAGACCAGATCATCAAAACACATAATCAGATATTCAAGAAATCAACATCTTCGTGTGTATGCAAGAAGATTGTGAGAGGTTTTGAATTACTGTGTAAAATTGAAAAGGAGAAATTTAACACAAGCAGGCGAATTAGGCCCAAAACGTTGGACTTTTTTTTTTTTTTTTTAGTTCCTCTTTGATTCGGACGTTTGAAGTTTTGCTAGTGTCGTAAGTAACCGGACATCTTTGCAAGCAGCAATTAATGAAGATTGACTTATTTTAATATAGCCTTAATCATCTGGTTTTCTTGGTATATCCTATAGTATATTCCTTCTTTAATCAAGAAAAATTGTATTAATTGATAATTCTTGTTATACAAGTATTGTTAACAAATTGACAAGTGCTGAATACAAAGGCAATTAATTTGATTTTTTGAAAGTGGAATATGGAAGAAATTTGCTGTTAGTTTTCTGTCTGAATTTATCGAAACCACTTGTTTAATTTGCCATTTGGCCTATTTGCGCCGTGCGATGATTGAGGCAGTCCCTCCATTTATTTCCGAGAAATAGAACAAAAAAATGTATTGAATTATATTTGCTTAATTATAGATATAATTAGAAAGTAATTTTTTAATCTAAAACTAGAAGTAATTAGTTGCTTTTATTTTATTTAAAAAATGAAAAAATAATTCACGTGACACTACGACGTTGAACATGTCACTAAAAGAGGTTGTGCCTTTTACTTTTGTGAATAATCACTAGATATGTTTATAACTACATTTAATTGAAAATTATATTAATGCAAAACATTAAGAAAGAACTTCGATATGTTTACTAGTAATATTCTGCAAAAAAAGAAAAAAAAAACTTAATCGATCAGCATGATAGCGGAGTAGTTGAGTTTTACGTTTTTATTATAGATGAAAAGAATTAAATTATATTAAAATAGTAGAATCATAAATTAAATATATATTACTCGTAGGTATAGATACAATATATACTAGTAATAACCAAAAAAACAAACTTAATCGATCAGCATGATAGTGGAGTAGTTAAGTTTTACGTTTTATTATAGATAGAAAAGAATGAAAATTTATTAAAATAGTAGAAAATAAATAAATATTAGTCGTAGGTATAGATACAATAATTGAAGTGAATATGATGTGATGATGCACACGAGTTTAAGATATAGAATGTACGTGGCCACATCTCAATTCCACATCATAAAATAATATATATGATCTCCAAAATAATACTACTATTATTTTGTCTTACTCTAGATAAGAATATCTTAGAAGCCTATATTTTTAATGTTTGCACCATCAAATTTCATATGGGTTAGTTCAGAGTTTTAATTTTATAATAGTTTGGTTTGTTACATTTTTTAAAGTGTTAATTAATTTATTATTTATACTTTTTGAAGTTTGATTATTTCAATATATATTATGTAAGGTTGTACTTTTAATACTGTAAAAATAATACAAATATGGAAATCGTAAAATAAAATTAGGACACCCGAAATTAATAACATGGATCATTTTATGTAATTAATTAATAGTTAATATGTCTGAAATCGATTGTATTTTTTAAAACTTGTATGAATCTAATAAAACTTATTATCACATAACTTTTTAACATCATGTAAATAGTCATTTATATTTTTGTAACAATTTAGCCATTCATAATGACCTAGTTATCTTTCTCAAGGACGTTTAAATTGGGATTTGAATGAATAAATAAGTAAACAATTTATTGCAAATACCTAGAATTTGTTGATGCAAGCCCACTTCAAATTTTAGTAGGCCAATTTTAAAGAACAAACTTAAACCTATGCTATATAGATATCCCCTGCCCTTAAGCTAGGCCCGATGCTAAACCAATATTTTTTTTAAAAAAAATTCGTATAATTGAAAAATATTACAACAAGAAAGTTATTTCATATCCTTTATCAATGTATTTGAGTATTATATTTAATTTTGTAGAATTATGTACGAAGCTCTTTTCATTAAGAAAATATATGTGTACACAAATTATACAAGTCATATGGAAAATCCATTTTAAGCTGTCTGGGAAAATTTGTCTTGTGAAAAAAGCTTGAGAAATGTGGGCTAACTAAATTCACACAACTTTAAACATGCCGGTCGGCTTTTCTTTAAAATAAAAATACAAATTATAATTAAATGAACATTATATTTATATTACTGTTGATTTTGATCCATAACTTGCATTAAGCAGCATAACTTAGCTTCATCTTATGTAAAACAAAATCTGTCTAATGATCATCATACAAAATCTTACCATTGCATATAAGTTTTGAAAAATTAGTGGAATAAAAAGAAAGAATGAAATAATAAAAACATGTAAGCAATTAAGGAATTGAGTGGTGGAAGTAGGGGTGTACATGGTTTGGTCCAAATCGGCCAAACCGAAATGATTTAGTCGGTTTGGCCGGTTTGACAAGTGCGAAAATCGGCCGGCCGGACCGTAAGTTTCAAACCGTATTAATTGGTTTGGTCCACGGTTTGAGTAGAGAAACCGGCCATTTGGACCGGACCGGACCGGACCGGACCGTTTATATTAATAATAAATATTTAAATTATATTTTATACTAAAAGTGTAAATATAGTACATTTAGTATAGTGGTTCTATCTAGATTTTAGTTTTTAAGAGGTATGAGTTCAAATTCTCTATGTAACATAATATAATTTTTATTTTTCTCATACATTTTTATTTATTTTTTAAAATCTAAAATAAAACCTAAACTATCAAATATTTCAATCTCATTTTAATTATTTTTCTACATTTTATTTATTTTCTGAAATCTAAAATAAATCTTAAACTATCCAATATTCCAATCTCACAATTTTATTCAAATGTCTCTCGTTACCCTTGTTGTCTTCTCTATTTTTTGGGCAAGCTTCATCGTTATCGTATCTTATTAATTTCACCATACTATTATTTTTTAGAATGTGATATGAACTATTATTTTTTTGATGTCATTAATTATTTGTTTTTATTAAGATTGTTTCGTACATTGCCGATGAGAGCCACTACTAGTTTTTTTTTAATTTTTCAAATAAATTGTAGCTAAAAACATGAGATTTTTCTACGTTTTGACTTTGCCCGTTAATGTCGTATTTCAAACCGTTAAACCGGCCGAACCAAACCGTTTTATTTGGTTTGGTTTGGTTTGAAATATTAATTTGGCCAGTTTGGTTTGAGAATTTTTCAAACCGTATTTTTTGGTTTGGTCCATACTTTAACCCTCAAACCGGCCAAACCGGACCGTGTACACCCCTGGGTGGAAGGTTGCAACAAATGATGAATGAAGAGTTCTGACATGGCAGAGATAAGCATGGGAGAATCCTAAATATGATGATAATTGTATAATATTCCAAATTAAGCTTTAATTTAATTATTATGCTAACAATAATTAATGCAAGCAGACAGACCTGCACGTGCGCCTCTCCGCAATCGACGAGATATTTGAGTCAAAAGATGCCGCGCACGTGCCTCCCGGTCAAAGGTCAAAAGGCAGTGATTGCCTTGCACGAGCCTTTTTTTCTTCTATTTTTTTTTCTTTTAATATTTTTCTTAATCCTTTTTTAATATTTAGATTAGACTCGTAAGTGTAGGATAAGGACGATGAGGAGGATCCGTCATTCATTAAAAAAACGCCTATGCATTCACATTTTATTTTTTAAATTGTTAGTTGTTTATATTGACTCTTATGAATCGTGCTTTGCTTTTGCATGTTCCTCCTATATTTATATATGATTAAACATGCAGGTTTTATTAAAATAACAATACTAATAATTATAAAGGTTAGTGTCGAGTTTCAACATGTTAAATAACTTTATTTTAGTAACAAAATGTTTATTTTTGGGAATTCAATAAGGTCGCTCAATATAGTGAGATTGTTCTTAGATCAAACTTAATTATTTGGAATTTAAAATTTTATCTCTAGCTTTAGTTTTTTATTTTCACGTTTTAATGAAAATGTATTTGTTTGATTATATTTTCCACTTTAATTTAACCAACTAGCACTCGAGTTGAAGAAATTCACATTTGAATACATAACTGAATAAATGACATAAAATTGAAAAAAAAGAAAAGAAAAGAAGCATATAATTATTTACTTAAAGGCAACTCTACGTGTAAAATTAAATATTCCATGGGATTTTTAATTCTGTTTTTTCCTAAATAGCAAATAGATGGATGAACGTTGCAGGACAGTGACATGCATAAACTTCACATAAATAATAGCAACATTTGATTTTACAACATTTCTAATTTGAAATCAAATCTATTTTAAATACTTTTTAGTTTTACTATTCCCATAAAATTATAATGGTTTTTTTAATAAAGATAGTGAGGCCACACGATTTAACAATTATTCATAAAATTAAAATATTAAATACACACGTCCTCTTTAGGTTGAAATATACCCCCCCTATTCTATTGGAGTGAGTCTTAAAAAGAATATACATATATATTAGGTCAAACTATAGACTTACCACATTTAGGGGATAGTTAGAAGTATAACTAATTTTGATGTGAGATATGATTTATCTAGGTTTGAAACATTCTCAGTCTGAAACTAGATTATATTATGTGGGCTACTTTAATTTAATTTGATTTAATTAATTCTTGATCAATTTGCTATATACAAAACCTAAGTACATATTTTTAAGACATATTCTGGACTAAAGTTGACATAATTGAAACAATGCCGTTGCTTTATTATTATTATTATTTGGAAATAGATGACTAATTGATTATTAGCAAAATACTTTAACATGCAGTCCAAGATTGGGAATTTGTCACCATTCACCATTTCCTATCATGGAATTATCAGATTTAGTTTGTACAACAAAATTTTATTCTCTTATATTTATACTTTTGGAAATGAATTACCTCGATACCAGATATCTTTATAATAATATGCAAATTTTTATAAAAAATAATAAATCCCTCTAAATTAATTTTAGATGAAATAGTTATCCTTGTTTTTCTAATTTTCCCCAACAATTTTGAATTGCGGCAACTCTTGTGCCATATTATTGGCCTAGATAATAATAATTCTTCTTTTCTAGAATTTATTTTACAGTACAATTAAAAGGGACAAATGTTGTAATAAATACTAATAAATTTATATATTTTTACTCGACCTTTAAAATCTTCATGATACTTTTTTTTTATAGCTAAATCTTCATGACACTTTGATTTCAGTGACAATCGTCTCCAATGAACTATGTGGCATTATTTGAAAGACAATTAATAAAATTCCTTCAACAACTTATAAGAAATTGTTTCTGATCTATCTCTCTTTTTAATTTTTTTTTTCTTTCTTCAGAGAACATGATAAACTTCAATAGTCAAAATAAATTAATTTTCATGTCCTCTAAAGAAAGGATGCTACTATATATGGTGACCAAACTCCCTCACATAGATATTGTTATTTTTTGTAATTATAAAATATACTATATTATTATGTGGTCATGGTCACGGTGTGGTATGAAATTAGAGACAGAGAAGTAACATAGAGTTATGCATCTTTCATAACAACACCAATTAGCCACTTTGGGCCTAAATTCACTAGTCAAACATATCACATAATTGAATTTTTAAATTTTATTTAATTATTAAAATATTATTGTTATCGATATTATTTCTTGAATAGTAAGTTGCAGACAATATGTTCTCATTTAGTAATATGAATATTGGAAACACTACAAAAAAAACAGCTTGTTGTGACGAAAATGTTAGTGACGTTCAATTTGTTGTGGCTAAAAATATGTCTATAGTAACAATTATTTATTTCATCACCAAAAATATATTTTGTGACGATTTTTATATTGTCACTATTTATTGTCACTAAAGTTAGCGGCGACGATACTTTTCGTGATTAAAAATATAACTATAGCAATAATAAATTCTCTCGTCACAAGAAAACTTAATTTGTGATGACTTTATAAGTTGTCAATATTTTTTGTCACTAATGTTAGCGAAGATAAATTTTTTGTTACTAAAAACTTTTTTTTAGCAACAATAATTTATTTCATCACAAAAAAAAAAATTAATTTGTGACAATTGCATATGCTGATACTATTTGTTGTCACTAATGTCAGTGACAATATTTTTTGTTACTGAACAAATTTATATAGTTACAATACTCTAACTCGTCACAACAAATTATAATTTGTGTCCATTTTATATGTTGTCAATATTTATTGTCACTAAAACACATTTAAAGCAACAATAATTTATCTTGTCACAATATATATTAAATATATATATATATATATATATATATATATATATATATATAATTTGTAGCAATTTCATATATTATTAATAAATTCAATTAAAAAAAATGATGATATTTTAACTAAATTTTAAAATTTAATAAACTCCAGTTTATTATTTAGGGATAAGGATAAATTAGATACCTTCACCATTTTCATAAGAACAAATTAGTCTCACCATGTTATATGACTCAATTAATCCCTTTATATTTTAAAACTGATTCAATTCAACCCTTCAAATTTTAAAATTATATGTTTTTCTAAAATTATTTCTTTTATTCCTTATTAAGAGATTTATCTAGATTTATGTTTTAGTTATCTATTAATAACTATTTTATTAATTTAATTCGTATAAATTTGAATTTCAATTTATGTAATAATAATACTTAAGATAATAATAAAAAGTAAAGTTTAACATAAAAAAAATCTGGTTAGGTGGAGAGGAAGAATATTTTTATATGTAATCAAATATACACAAGAAATAATGAAACCTTTTAAGTTTTATATATATATTCAGATTTTTAAGAGAAATATCATAAATTTAAAAGATTGAAAATTCGCAATCTAAAATAGTTTTGATAGTAATAAAACATTGAGATTTGGATGGTTCTGAAACCCATCAAAATCAAATAACCAACAATTTACCCATCAAAACTCCATCAATAAACTAGAGTTCTTTATAGATTTGCAATAAAAAAAAACCCATCAAAATCAGAATAACCAACAATTTACCCTAAGAATAGGGAAAACTAACTGTACAACCCGATTGGATGCGCAGGAGTGTCATCAATCTTAAAGAAACATGAAACTTTAAATTTATTTAATCAAAACATAAATCATCTTCATTTTCATTTGCATCATCATCAGCATCGTCGTCGTCGTCATCATCATCATCTTGAGCATCTTCTTCTTCCTCATTTGCATCATCAGGTGATTTTTCCTTGTCTGAAATTATTATAGCCTGAGAGATGATTGATGCCGGAACATCATTTCTACTCCACTCGATAAAATCATTTGTAGCTTGAATCATATCAAGTGTAGAAGATGACTCATTTTGCTGATAAGATTCTTTCATTATGAATTCATCCTCGTTATTCTCAATAATATTCCATAAACTCCGAGCGTGTGCTTGAATAACGACTTTCCAATCGTTACCCAATTTAATATCATCAACATAAAATACTTGTTCTGCCTGGGTTGCCAACACATACGGTTCACTACTCTTCCACGACTTAGACATGTTTACACTCGTATAGTTGAATTTATCCTTTTGGACTGACCTTCCTCCATACCAATCACACATAAATAATGTCACTTTATGACTTCCCAAATAGTCCAATTGAACTATATCCGTTAATACACCATAATATTCTTGATATCCAGAATCCTCATCAGCTTTTACAACCACCCCATAGTTTTGAGTCTTCTTATTCATATCTCGACTCTTTGTATGAAACCGTAATCCATTCACTATGCAACCCTCATAATGTGTTACTCGTTTATCAGGGCCATATGCTAAATGAACTAGATCCTCACCAATATCAAGTCTTTCTTCATTTGATGCCAAAGTAATCTATCAAAGAAATCTGATATGAGATTAAATGAATAACAATGTTAATAAAAAAATTGTAAAAATAAAATTACTTACTCGTTGTTCAAACCATTGAGTAAAAGAATCCTCGTGCTTCTTTTCTACATCAGTACAACCACTTTGTTTCAATTCATCTATATGCTCACTGTAAAATTAAAAATATGCAACACATTAAGAAAAATCTAATTTAAACATAATATGAAATCCTGAAGAAAAAAAAGGCAATAAAATACCTCATATATGGCAATACTTCGTCAGAATTCTTCAAGACATAAGAGTGTGCATGTTTAAGTGATTTACAATCAAGATAATCATATATACCTTTTCCTAGAACACGCGACTCCTCACAGAAAACAAATAATTTATTTTCTGGAATGTTTCTTGCCCTTTCATAATTACGCTCCACCTTGTTGAACTGAGTTTCAATATCATTCATATACATAGAGCAAAATGTCATGCACTCTTCGACAATATAGCCATCTGCCATTGATCCCTCTGGGTGAGCTTTGTTAGTAACATATCTTTTTAATTTATACAAGTATCTGTAAAAATGTTAAACAAATTAGTATAATCAACGATAGTTGTGTAACTACTCATATTAAGTATTGAAATATAAGTACTAACCTTTCAATTGGATACATCCATCGATATTGTACTGGTCCACCTAAGATTGCTTCTCGAGCAAGGTGAATGGGTAGATGTATCATTATATCAAAGAAAGTTGGAGGAAAAATTCTTTCCAACTTACACAATGCTAAACTAATTTGATCTTGAAGGAGTTCCAAATCAATTCTTCTCATATTTCTTGAGCATAATTGTCTAAAAAAGTGACTGATTTCGTGCAGTGCCTCATAAATGTTGTTATTTAACAATCCCCGGACCGAAATTGGGAGTAATTGCTGTAAAATAACATGACAATCATGGGTTTTTGCAGATGAGATTTGACATGTCGTCGTATTAACACGTTTTGACAAACACGAAGCATATGCATCTGGAAACTTTACAGAGGCTAAGAAAGCACATAACCTTTTCTTTTCAAGCATAGTTAAGGTATAGCATGCCGGAGGTACCACATATGAATTTTCGTTGAACTTTGGATGTAATTGATGTCTGATACCTAATTTTTGCAAGTCAAGCCTGGCATTGAGATTATCCTTAGATTTTCCACGTATGTTCAACAGTGTTCCCAAAATATTATCACACACATTTTTCTCAATGTGCATGACGTCTAAATTGTGTCGCAAGCATAGACTTTTCCAATATGGTAGCTTGAAAAAAATACTACGTTTTCTCCAATTCAATTCCATATCGCGCTTTCTCTTTTTTGTTGTGCTTTTCCAAATGGAATTACATGAACATTACTTAACTGTTGAGCAACGTCCTCTCCACTTAAAGGAATCGGTTTACCCCTATTTTCCTTCTTACCGTCAAAATCATTTTTGCTATTACGCCACTTGTGATCATAAGGTAAGAAGCGTCGATGACCCATATAACAAACTTTTTTGCCATTCGGTAACCAAAAGCTGCAAGTTTCTTTATTACATATGGGACATGCCAAATATCCTTTTGTACTCCATCCTGATAAATCTCCATATGCTGGAAAGTCATTTACAGTCCACAAAAGAGCTGCATGCAACTTAAAGGTAGTATTGGAAGAAGCATCATATGTTTCAATTCCATAGTCCCACAACTCCTTTAATTCATCAATTAATGGTTCTAAAAAAACATCTATATTTTTACCGGGGGGGTGAGGGCCAGGAATAAGCATTGATAATATAAAGAAAGTAGCTTTCAAACATTTCCAAGGTGGAAGATTATACGGCAAAAGTATCACCGGCCATGTACTATGCTTCAAGTTCAAATTCCCAAATGGATTAAAACCATCACTTGCTAAACCAAGCCTAACATTACGAGGATCTTGTCCAAATAGTTCATACCTTGCATCAAATTCCTTCCATTCTTGAGCATCAGCAGGATGTCTTAGTACTCCATCTTCTTTACGTTTTTCCTTGTGCCATCTCATATCTTCTGCAGTCTTTTTAAACATAAAGAGCTTCTGCAGTCTAGGCTTTAGAGGAAAATAATGTAAAGTCTTTTGTGGGATCTTTTTACGTTTTTTTTACCATGTGTACTGTCACCGACCTCAATAAGTTTATACCTAGGTTCTGAACAAGTTGGGCATTCATCTTTTTTCTCATGTGTTTTCGTATATAACACACAATCATTAATACAAACATGAACTTTTTCATAATCCAACCCAAGATCTTGAATTATCTTACGGGCCTCATAATATGAACTCGGGAGTACCTCTCCATCAGGTAATGCTTTCTTTAACACGTCAAGCAACATGGTGAAAGATTTGTTACTCCATCCACTAATAATCTTTATATGCATTAGCGACACTATAAATGACAGTTTAGTGAATACCTTACAACCGGGATATAATTCTTTATCAGCATCTCTGAGTAATCTCATGAATCTTTCAGATTTCCATTTCGGCAATGAACTGTCATTGTTTCCTTGTTCTTCTGTTTGAGTTCTTGTCCTTGTAGATGCATAACAATCTTCTAACATACTTTGTGTGTCAACATAATTTTGTTGATCCCCTCTAATATCTTTTTCCATCACTCCATCTGTATCATGTTCATAACCTTCTCCGTAATCATCATAGTTTTCATTGTTGGGATCCTCAAATTCTTCACCATGGAGCATCCATACAACATAATCATCAACTATACCATATTCATACAAATCACCTTCCACATCATCTCGAGTCTGGAAATAAACATTATTGCACTTCTTGTAAGGACATCTAATCTTTTCACTTAGATCTTTCGAAGAATATGCAAACGTCAAGAATTGATTAACACCTGCTTCAATTTTTTGTCCAATAGGTACGGTTTCAGATTTTCTCAAACCAAGGTCAAACCGTATAAAAAAAGGATTTGGTATGACCGGTTTGACGGTTTGAAATGAAATATGTTTAACTTTCAACAACCTACTATCGAAAGTGGAGACTTTAGTTGATTTATAGAAAAGTAGAGCTTAAATGTAAATTAGTTGATTTCTATTATTTGTTATTGCTTATTATAATATAATTTTAATGATAAATTCTTATTTTTATAATTTAATGTAAAATCGAAAAAGACATGTGAGTTAATTGTATTCAATTTATAACCTTAAAATTTCTAATACAAAATCAAAAGAGACATTTAAAATTATAATAACGATGTTAATACTTAATTTGACTTTAAAAATCATAATAAATTATAATTTAATTCTAATACTCAATATTTATTAGTTAATTTTATTTTAAAATATTTAAATTAAAACTAGACTATATATGTTATCAACGTGTTTGTTTATATAATTGAGGCCCCAATAGTGTAAAGTATAGATTTAATGTTATACATCAATTACATAAGAACATATTATTGAAATAAAATCAAAATTAAAGATATAGCAATTAAAGAGGTTCAATTTTAGTTTCACAAGATATTACCAATTTTAGTTTTATTTTATTTCGCTATTAAGACTTCAGAAATTCAACTTGTTTTATTAACTCAATATTTATTTGACTAGATTTTACGATTTTTTTTTTATTTGGAAGATAAATAATTTTGTATACACATTATAGATTTTTTTTATTTGGATAAATCTTGCTTCCAATAACAATATATTATATATTTGATTTCTCGATTATCCTTAATCAATATCTTTTTACAATATTTATATTTATAGATATATTTTAGAATTTGTGTGATCATGTAAATAGATTACTAAAATATTAATATATTATATTAGACAATTTATTTTAAGTTGATTATGTAGCAAGGATACGGGAACTCAATTTTATAAAAATATAAAAAGTTATCAGGGAATACACGTATAGATATTTGTTAAGATATGTATATATATACAACAAAGATATGTATTATAAAGAGATATTTTAATTATTGGTGCCAACCAAAATTTTAATTATATAGGATAAAAAAATTAGAATTTTCGTCTCATTCATAATTAGCGCCAGACTTAAAAGTTTTTTTTTTATTTTGGTGCCAAAAAGATTGAATTTTAAACAGTTATTCTCACGTTCCTAATCCTCCATATCATAACTTTCACGTTCCCTCATTTTTTCATCCCTCACTTTTTCATCCCTCGTAAAAAAAGAAGCTCAGAATTCACAAGTAATAAACAAATTTCAAGGCTACATTCATCAATGGAAAGATATAATTCACCAGGTATATGTTTTGATTTTTAAAGTTGCCTTCTAACATACAAGTATTCTGGAGGTATCGAGTTATTGGCATCTGATGCGCTTTTTTTTTTTTTTTGTAGTTGAAGAACATGAAGAAGAAGAAACTGATCAGGATGAAACGCCAATTTCAAACCAGATTACCAATGCTTAAATTGACTTTATATTTGAAAGATTATTTTTGTAATTTAAGATTTTTTTTTGATAGATTGCAACCAAAACTTATGTTTGTATTTTTTATATAGGATCATCAGAGCGCAAAGGACGAGGTGCAACTCGAGGTATTTCGATTCAAAAGAAAAGAAAGCAACAAAAAAAATTAGACATTATTATTCATCCATCAAGAAAACGAATTGTTGGCCACATGCAATGGATTTCAAGACTGAAGCATGTGTGATAATTAAGCACTTGGCACCGCTTCAATATGCTCGTTGGAAAGATTTTCCAACAGAAATCAAGAGGAAGTTGTGGATGGCGATGAAGGTAAATTTATATCTCAAAAACACAATTTATCGTCACATATCAGAGATCATGTCTGCTAAAATAATATATTATATTTAGTTTATGATGATTTTTCCTTAGACGTGTTGTGCTTATAAGAAAATTAAATGGTGTTGTTTTATAAGACTTTGTCGTGTGAGAGTTTTATCCTAGTTTTGATCACGTCTAATTAAAAAGTACATTATATTGCTCAGTTAATGATAGTTTTGCATTATATGTGATCGAGCTTATAAGAAAATCAAATTCTGTTATGTTATAAGAATTTCACGTAAGACAGTTTTACCTTAGCATAGATCACGTCTAATAAAAATAACATTTCGCTATTCGATTTTTAATAGTTTTAGCTTAGTTGTGATCACGCCCATAAACTCACTGTGTTACATTCAATTTAATATACTTATATTATTTTAATTGTTGTAGTTTCTTTTAGTTGTAATTATTTTGTTTATGTTTTGTATTCTTTATATGCATATAGACCAAAAGTTAATTCGATTTTTTCAACCATTTAATTTCTTTTATGTCTTCTGTCTATACATACATCTATATATAATATACCTATATTCAAAGTTTGTGTACTAATGAATATATATTATTAACAATAAATTTATTTTATTTTGTTTTGTCTTCATCAACTGTATAAATGCTAATGGATTTTGCAGCAAAAGTTTAATTTAGAAGAAGATAAGTATGAAGTTAAGGATATAGTTTATGCACAGTTGAATCGCCAATATAAAAATTATCGGCATAAACTGTATGCAAGTTACCTTAAAAGTAAGGCTGAAGGAAAAACATTGAATCAACCTCACTCTGGAGTCGGTCACTCAAGAAAATTGGGATATATTGAAACTTATTGGGAGAGTGACAAATTCAAGGTATTATACTTTTTCATTAATGTTTATATAATTGTTATTTTTATAATTTTTCATGCATTTTTTCAATGATTTTTTTTTTGTAGAACATGAGCGATCGAAATAAGAAAAATAGGGAAAAGCTGACTATGGTTCATTCATGTGGAACAAAATCTATTGCTCAATATTGCTATGATGAGGTATATGACTTTTAATATTCATATAATCAACATAGCTTCGAAAAAAGTATGATTATAATTTTTTTAAATGGTAGCGTGACTCTGAGACTGGAAATGAGCCTTCTCGAACAACTGCATGGAGATTGAGTCGATATAGCAATAGAAGAAAAGAATGGGTTGATGAAGCTTCAAGAGAAGTTTATGTAAGTTTCCATAATATTTCTTGTATGTGTATACTTAGCATTAAATTGTAAATTCTAATATAAATGATTTTTTTCAGGAAGAACTTATTAGATTGCAAAGTCAACCTATTGAAGATGATGAGTGTCCTATGGATGAAGATGAAGCTTTTGTGAAAATTCTTGGAGAAGAAAAATCTAGTCGATTACGTGGGTGTGGAGATGGATTGAAACCACCTACGAATAGAGGAGAGAGAGTAAATCCGGAACTGCAAAAAGAGAATGAAGTGCTAAAAAAAAAAAATGAAACAATGGCCTCTCGATTAGAATCATTGAAAACTCAAGTTAATAATCAAGAAAGTCAAATTCAAGCTCAAGTGAAAGCTCTTTTAAAACTTCAACTTCCTGCAATTCTACAAGGATTGAGCCAAAATAGTCAAATTCAAAATCCTAATTAATGTGAGTATAATTCTCTCCACATATTTAATATCTTTTATCATTATAATTAGGTAAATTTTTTGTGTATGATATTTTTGCCTTAGACGTGATCACGTTTTTGAATATTTTTTCTTTTATTTCAATTTTGGATTCTTGCAATTTTTGCATGTTTAATTTTATTCACTCCCAGTACTTATACTTGTTTTTCTCTTTTTGCAGGTTCTATATCAATCAAGAATTTTATATAGAAGTAGATTAATGATTGTTTATTTAATTATTTCTTCTAGTTTTTGTTTAAAATATGTTTGTTATTGTTTTAGATTAAATGACCTCCGTTTTTAGTGGATTTATTTAGATTTGCCATGTTGAGTACTTATTTCAATATTTCTTTATTGTGAAAAATGCAGTTTATTAGTTGAATGATGAATTATTTGTATTTGTAATGTACAATTTAATTATTATGAAAAATGATATAATTTTATTATTATTTTAGTGACAACATGTGTATTTTTGTGAGAAAGAATTATAATTTATATGGATAATATTGTGACAATTTGTAAAATATATTTTCTTAACAATAATTAACAATGAAAAAGTTGTAGTGATAATGATTTATGCGACTAAAATGTAATATATTAGTGACCAAATAAGCATGCTTTAGTAATAAAATATTTTTATCACTAAATATCTTTTTTAGCCACAACAATTATACGTGTCTAAAGTACGGATAATTTAGTGACAACTACTATATTGACAATAATAATATGTGGCTATATTGTAAAGACTTTAGTGACAACTATTATAGTGACATATGCGACTATTTTACATAAATTTTAGTGACAAATATTATAGTGATGCAATATTACGTGACTATATTACAAGATTTTAGTGACTAAAGTACAAGAATTTTAGTGACAAATATTATGAATTACTAAAAACATGATTATTATTGACAATAATTTCTTATAACTAAAATGTGGAGTTATAGTGATGACTATTACACGTGACAAAATACTGGAACTTTAGTGACGATAAATTATGCTGCTAAATTATAAAGTTTTTGTGACCATTAATGTAGTGGCTAAAACATGCTTACTTTAGTGACAATGAAATTGTGTGACTATATTATAATTTTTTAGTGATAATTATATGTTGTAACTAATTATTAGTGAATTAGTGATGAAAACTTAAAGTCACTATATAACAAAGCAATAGTGACAACTATTGTAGTTCGTGGCTAAACTCTTTAGCCACTATTAAATAGCCACGAAATTTTGACAACACACAATTTTGTCACTACGATGTTATAGTGACAAAATTTATACTTATGGTGACAATTTTTGTCGTCATTATAGACCTTTTTTTTGTAGTAAAAATGAGGTACAAGTCTAAGAATAATGTAATAAAAAGTGATGTAATTTTTTACAAGTAAAATTGTAAGTATTGGAAGATGCAAGAATAAATAAAAATAAGTTGAGTCGAAGAGTCTCTCTTCCCGCAAGACGAATTCGTCAATATAGTGCTCGTTGTCCGGCGATCGTCCTCAAAGGTAAAATGACTTCGTCTTCTACGAGGGAGCACCACAATCAGAGTGATAATTGAGTTACCTGGAAAGCTATGAAAAAATACAGGTTTTCCAGGAAAAAGATGTTATAATATGACTATGTATGCTAATCGGAGACATGCTCCTACGTATGCCTATTTATAGGCATGTTGGTGCGGAAGACCCGAGCACGCGCGGTGTATTTGAACATGCGTCGAAACTGTCGCCACGTAATTACAACAAGTACGTTGACTACTCAACCACGTCACATGCTACATGTGCACCATGTTGACTAGACCGACCACATCGACAACCCACTTGTCAAGCTCATTTCGTTAGCCCAAAAAGATAAGGCATGAGCGGGCCAAGCCAAGCCCAAGAGTCCAAAGACCAATTACAGAGAACCGAGCTTGAGCCGGGGCACGGGTCGCAGGTGCTCGACCTCAGCAGGGTGGGGCAGGGCAGGGCGAGCAACGGCGGCGTAAGGGCACCACCGTGTGCCACCTACACAGTACTCTTTGTTATTACACACCACTAAATTAGTGTAATTAATCTATGTGAGGCATCATTTACTACATAATAACTATTTTATTTAATAATTCTACCAACCCTGTTACTTCGTGGACTCATTTCTCATTTTTCAAATTTCGAATTTGAGAAAATAAATATACCATAATCATCTACTTGTTGCGTAGATTAATTTAGTAATATTTAATTTAATAAAATTAAATGTTTCATACATAAAATTTACAATAAAATCCCGAATTTCCAACAATGAAATCATACAGAAAAGATAAATTATATAAGACTAATCATAGCAAAAAAAAAGTAGGAAACTTATTTGAAAATCGAAGTGTTGAGTTGGATGAATATTAATTTATCTTTTGTGATGCAAACTACCCATAATCATCTCTTCACTGTTTCTCGTGCTTCTTCGCCCATTGGTTTTCACTTTTCCGTATTATTAAGTGTTTTTATATATATATATATATATATATTTTGCATCAACTCCCGGAATTACGCCCCACCACCATATCCAAGTTTCCCGTTATTTCTTATATAAAATACTTTGGCTCTTCTATTTATGTACTACTTATTTTGATTTGTTTTCAATTTTATCCAAGTATTAATTAGTTTTAGAAAACCATATTGATTAAAATAGGCATAAATCGAATCCAATATTATGAAATAGTAAAAAGAAGTCGCATGTAGACCGTCAGCCCGTATCTTTCGCGAGCTTTGCCGCAGACACATTTTCGTCTGCTCAGCCTCAGGCGCCACTAACCGACAAAAGAGAGAGAGAAAAAAAATACTACCTTAAAGAATTCAAAATTATATCACTTTTAATAAAAGGAAATGAAAAAAGAAAAGGGCAAAAACTCCTTGTTCCCCTCTGGGTTTACGCCGAGTGGCAGATTGAACCGCCTTTCCCTCCCATTAATATTCCTCCATCTACTCCCATCTCTCTCTCTCTGTCTCTGCTGCAGCTCACTTAACTTATTCAACTAGTTACCTAGCTACCTCTTATTCTTCTTTTTTATAATCTTTTCTTCTCTCACAAACGTCGTAACATATACTCCAAACAAGTCTATCCCCATTTTTACTTGCGTATGAATGTTAGCTGTGCTTATATATTGAGTAATTTTTACTGCCTTTATTTCAACTTTTGCATGTTCTCCATCTCTCTCTCTTAATGTAACAAAACTGAATGCCCTTTTTTCGGGATGCTTTCGTTTCATCGTCTGATTCAACTTTAAGTGAACAATCAAGCTGTTTCGATCCATTAGTTCTGATCAGGTACCTCGGCTTCCACTCTTTTACTGCTTCCTTCTTCCTCTCACTCCCACGCTCCATTTCGATTCTCTCTTTCTCTCACTGTTTTCAGATTGTGGAGAAGCTCTAGGTTATTATCCATTTCCGTTGGAGATTTTTAAGGAAGAAGACCCCAAAATGGCGCCCGAAAGCAACTGGCTTTCATTCTCTTTGTCTTCCATGGAAATGCTGAACTCCTCTTCTTCTTCTTCACAGCCTAACGACTCCCTCCATTACTACTCCTACGCCGATAACTTCTACACCAACGGTATGTGTTTGTGGATACATACATACATACATACATACATACATACATGGATGCATATAAGTGTTTGTATAGGTATCTATATATACCTCTGATTCCTCAGCTTTTATGGACGTTTTGTGGAATCTTTGAATGGTCCCTGCTCCGACCTCGATGGTTTTGCTGAGATTGACATGTTTGAAAAGAAGTGAAGAAAAGACAAGAAACTGCTAGCTCACTTTTTCTTTTTCCAATTCTCTTTCTCTTCAAAATCGCCTGATTTCGGCCATAATCACCTCTCCTTCAGTTATCTTTTGGCATTTTCGCATTCAATGTTTCGCCACATTTCTTTGTCAAATTACTTTCTTCTCTCTCTTTCTTTTTGTTGTTGAAACTTTTTTTTTATAATTATCTCTCAACTGATGAGTTCACTTGTATACCAACTCGGATCATTCTCATTCTCGCAGCGTGGCCTAACCACAAAGCCACGATGTATGCGGATGCAGACGATCATCAAGTGAAACAGCACAGCGCCGCCATTTACACCAGCTACATGCAGCAGCAGCAGCCGCCGAAGCTGGAGGACTTTTTCTCCGGCGGCGGCGACTCGACGGAGACTCAGGACTCGTCCCTAACTCACATGTACGACCACCACCAGCCCGACGGCGCCGCCGCATACTTCAGTAACGGCGAGCAGCAAGATCTGAAGAGTATCATTGGGTTCCAGGCCTTCTCCACCAACTCGGGCTCGGCCATCGACGATCCGGCTTTCGCGGGCCAGACTCAGTCGCCGGTTGAGTCCGCAAGCGAGCTCGTGGCCTACTCTCACTGCCCCATTGCCGCAACTACTAATGGTTTGTCCCTCGACGTTAACATTAATGACGACGACAGCAACAAAATGATCGTCTCCGACGATTCGGAAAGCTGCAAGAAAATCGCTGATACATTTGGTCAGAGAACTTCAATTTACAGAGGTGTCACTAGGTATGGAATCTTTTTTCTTTTTTTTTTTTTTTAATTTTTTATTCTGAATCTTGAATTCAAATATTGAGAAGATTATTCCATGCACGGTCAAAAGATAAAGATTTTAGGGTTTTTTATCTATTTATTATTACGTGTTTGCTGATGTCTGAGTTTGATGCAGACATAGATGGACAGGAAGATATGAAGCGCATCTATGGGATAACAGCTGTAGAAGAGAGGGCCAAGCAAGAAAAGGGCGTCAAGGTACAACTTTGATGTTTCTTTTCACGCTTTATGAGCTTGTACTTTCTTGGAAGAATAATCGATTCCCCTGATAATTAAGTGACAAAATATAATAAAAATCTTGCAAAAATGCTATCTTTCAATCAGGGTTTTATGATGGTTGATTGACTGAGGGAAAATATCTATGTACAAATGTACCTCCAATTTCTTTTCTTGTAAATCTAGATCAAAATCTTTCACTGTTTTGATGATAGGGGCCGCCAACTTCGTCGCTTTTTCTACATTGTGTACATATATACATACTGTATGTATATATTTATATTTTCTGATTCTTGAAAAGATTGTCCAAAAGTTCATGGATTCTTTGTCCACATACTGTTGTTATGGATTAATTGTAATAGCACCTCCTGGTCCGAGAACATGCTCACATTACTTCAGCTAGTCTGAACGCTAGTGTCTGAAATTCTGAAAATTTATCAGATTTTGCTTTAGCTCTAGCTCTTGCTTTTTTATTTATTTTTTCTTTCATGGGACAATGACTTTCAATGAGGTTTGACCAAGGAACCCCCCAATAGCCATCTACCCCAGATGAAATTTGAACGAACAGCTTCTGCCTACCTTATTTTCTGCAAATTACTCACTTTCTTGATTCCTTTTTTAAATGAACACCATTCAAATAGTACTTTGTTTTCCTCAATCAGAACTTCCCAGTTTGGACTTTTGAAGTTACAACTCTCATTCATCCCCTTTAATAATGTGGGGGGTGATGATGCCATACTTTCTATATTGGGAAATTGAGACAATAATGGAAAATGTGTTTTCTTATAGTTCATGATAGGGAGCCTTGCCATATTCAGAAACTAGGTGATGGGAGGTTGTCAGATTTCTTAGATGTTTTAACTAGTATTGTTTGTGATTTTTTGTCCAATTATCTTGAACTTAGCCTTAAATTGAAGTTGAAATGAATCGTGACATTAGAAATGCTTATCACTATGGACTTTTTGTCTTTGTTTTTGGTCTAACACGGTTTATTTCATTGCATGAAATCGTGGTGGTGTTGACGTTGCTTAAAATGTGAACTGAATTCTGCAGTTTACCTTGGTAAGTAATATTCTTGCCAACCCCTCTCTTGAAAACTATACTCAAATTTATTTCAAATGCCATTATTTATCATGTAATGTTGGAATGTAGGTGGATATGACAAGGAAGATAAGGCGGCACGCGCTTACGACTTGGCTGCTCTGAAATACTGGGGTCCTACTGCTACCACCAATTTCCCGGTAACAACTTGCGCCAGTTTTTCTTTTTCTAGCAGTATGAGGCTATTATGCCGAGGATGTTAATTTAACCCGGAATCGTACGTACTCTCTTAGATTTCCAACTACAGCAAAGAACTCGAGGAGATGAAGCATATGAGTAAACAAGAGTTCATTGCCTCACTAAGAAGGTTTGCATATACACTGCTCTTATTCTTGAATACGAATCATAGTAGAGTTTACTTCTCCCTAATCATAATTTGCTCTGTTTTCTTTAGGAAAAGTAGTGGTTTCTCAAGGGGAGCTTCAGTCTACAGAGGTGTTACAAGGTATGGCTCATTAACAACAAGTTTTTTTGCATGTAGTTAGATATTTAAAAAAAAAAAAAAAAAAAAAATCTGTTCTTGCTGATGATGAGAGCTTGTTGCAGGCATCATCAACAGGGTCGATGGCAAGCAAGAATTGGCCGCGTTGCCGGGAACAAAGATCTTTACCTCGGAACATTTGGTATGCTGCTCGTTTTCCTGTCTATCTTGATCACATTTCATGGAGGTTTGTTTGTTTGATTGTGAATGATATATTCATGGCAGCAACGGAGGAGGAAGCAGCAGAGGCATATGACATAGCTGCAATCAAGTTCAGGGGAATGAATGCAGTGACGAATTTCGAGATGAATCGATACGATGTGGAAGCCATAGCCAAGAGCCCTCTTCCCATCGGAGGGACTGCAAAGCGGCTGAAGCTGTCTCTTGAAGCTGAAGAGAAGCAGCCTCTCAGCAGCAGCAGCAGTATTAGTTTTGCTGCAATCCAGCCATCTGCGTCGACCCTCCCTTGTGGAGTCCCCTTAGACAACTCAGCACCATTCTATCACCACAACCTCTTCCACCACTACTACTCCAACAACCCTGTCGTCTCCGACACTTCCAGCTCCGTCTCATCAATGGTGACTCCGATGAATCTGATGCCGACACCGGGGGAGTTCTTCATCTGGCCTCACCAGTCCTACTGACACATGACATGCTTAGGTAGCTACATAAGCCAGTGCTGGCCTTCTACTAATGTTTTAACCTATAGTTGCTATTCGTTGTCGACTGACCCGATACGCGTTAGGATTAGTTAGCTTTCTGACAAAATGGAGGAGGGATGAGAAAAGAAAAAAAGGTTTCTCATGTTGAATGATGCAGGAGCAGTCGGCAGGGATTAATTTTCAATCGGTTTTCCACTGCCACAGTCTGCTCCTGCAATTCCTCAAATTTTGCTGGAATTTTAGCTTATAAAAAATCATACTACATCTTCTCTAATGCATCTCATTGCAGTCTGATTCTTGATTCATTGACAAATTTGAATCTACTGAAAAAAAAAGGTACACTCACTCTTTGTACAACAGTTGTTACTGAGAGCAACTGACTGGCCAACTGCTGCCATTTTCATAGCAGGGTAGCAACAATACTAAAAAGCAAAAAACCCAAAAAAAAAAAAAAGGGAATAAAAACCATTCTTGCAAGTGTGTGATCCTTCATGACAGGATTCTTCCAACATCTCTCTCATATATATACAGTGCAGAGTTCATCGCGAACGGCCTACTCCATAACTAGCTGCATATGCCGGTTTAAGTCTGTAATATAAGTAGTAGAGGAGTAGTCCTCTATACTGCGATCATCTACGTGCATTCGTGCTGCCATGGACTTCTGCTTCGCCATGGACTTCTGCTTCATGTCTAGCCCATTGTCGCCTTTCAGCAGCTGGACAACCTGCAGGCAACGTGAGAAAGGAAGGGTTCAGAAAAAGGTCAGCCTTAGACATGGCCATATTTATAGTTTTTACCCTCAGCATGTTTGGCCGCATGTTAGGCAGGTGATGGATGCAGGTTGAAGCAGTGAACATGGCGCGTTTGATTTCTACAATGTCGTACTTTCCATCGAGGCGAGGATCTGCTATATCTGTGACATTGTTCTCCTCCAGAAGAGGCTTTGCCTGGCAAAGAAATGCATGAGCTTTCAATCTTGCATTTCTTTTCATCAATGTAGCAGATGAAGTAGTATGGTGTTAGTTGACATACCCACATCACTAGACTTTGGCTGGAGGAATCGACTGCACGGCGGCCTGTTATAAGCTCCAGCAGAAGAACCCCAAAAGCAAATACATCAGTCTTCTCGTTAACCAAACCATGCATGAAGTATTCCGGAGCCATATACCTGATGTCGAGACAGAAAACACTATTAGTCCATGGAGGTGCAAATAAAGGAGACGAGCAACTGAAAAAGCGCGGTGTGTACCCAAAAGTGCCTTCAATTGGTGAAACAACAAGATGAGCCCAGTTCTCTGGGAGCCATTTTGCTAGTCCAAAATCTGATATCTGAAAAAGATGCAGCTAAGAGATAAGCTTCATGGTGAATGCAGTAAGTGTCTTTTCATCTGAAGGAAACATGAGCAAGAACAAAAACCTGTGCTTCATAATCTTCAGATAGCAATATGTTTGAGGCTGTGATGTCTCTGTGAATTATTCTTCTTTGGCAGCTAGAATGCAGATACTGCAGCCCCTTGGCCACCCCAATCGCCACCTTGTACCGCGTTTCCCACTCCAGATGACAATCTGCTGAACCTGAAACACTAAATCCCACCTCATCAGGAAAAAAAGGCATGACTTGATCTGATCAACATAGGCAAGCACATCACCATGCAGTACTGTGGCAAGGCTTCCATAAGGTAGATACTGGAGGACGAGGTACAAGCCCTGATCGGCACTGAAACCGATGAGCTTAGCAGCATTTGGGTGATCAATGTGAGCAATGATGCCCAGCTCAGCCAAGAAGTCACCATTTTTCTCCTCCTCATTCTTTTTCTCCTTTAATATCTTCTTCACAGCTACAACTTGGCCATCTAATAACCTCCCTTTGTACACTTGTGCATGCCCCCCTTTCCCAATCAACTTATCTATCAATACAAAAGGAGAATGAATACATTGATCAAACAGTTCATGCAAAATCTTGAAGAAGAAAATAACTAACTTACCAGAACTAAAATCATCTGTAGCTTGTTTGAGCTCATCATAACTGAAATTCCTCCAAGAGGGCTTGGGCATGATGAAGTCTCCACAGTCGCTGATGTCCTCGGAGTTGCTCTTCCTCCCCATTTTCTTCTTGAAGGCCTTCTTGGACAGCGAGATAGTGGACACCTTCCACGCCGATGTTTTCTTCACCTGACCAAACATCTTCTTCCACTGAAGATTATTCAGCTCCCCTGCGAATCCTTTCTCCATGAGGCTCTTCTCGTCGAAGCTGGTGAAGTAATCTGGGACCATACCCGCCACCAGAGCCTCCAAGACTCCCCTTGGAGATGATTCTTCATCACTCTCCTCCTGCGTCATCCCAGTAGCGGCGGGGGACTCTGCTCCGCCCTCTCGCGACGACTCTGTTTCAACATTGTTATTCATAATTCTTCAAACAGTGTGTAAATTTGGCATGATGAGAAAAGGTAATAATTGCAACGAACGTGAGCTTACCTTGGATCTCCATGGAGATACTGGGACGCTCTTGATTTAATGCAAAGCAGGAAAAGAAAACAAGGTAGAAAGAATGAAATATGAAAAAGAATCTATGCAAAATGCTTCCCTGCAGAATTAACTTTCCCTCTCCCGCCCAGAAAGAACCGAGGAGAGAGAGAGAATGTGGGAATGATGAATGAGAGAAAGGTGGTGTTACTTCTGAAATGGTTGATAGAGAGAGAAAGAAGAGGAGAGGGAAAACGGAAAGTGGCTCTGTGGTGAAGAGAGTATAGATTAACGGTATATTTTTGGACCACAATTTAGTTAAAATAATAGTTTATTTTTACTATAATGCAATAAAAATAAAACTGATTATACTAATTTATTGTTTAATTATGATGAGAAATTGCCTTAAATTGGGCGGTTCGTGACCGCAGGCGCAACTATCGCTTCTACGCTCACAATAAAAGACTTTGATTATGAGTTGGAACCAAACATGAAATATACGGATGACATAAATTTTAAAATAATTTTGTAAGTTTATTAAAATCTAATGTTTTCACTTGATTGAAGATCATAATTGTTTGAGTTTAATCGTAATTCATATTACAAATTCTGAGTTTTATTAATTAAGACGGTTTTATTTATACATTCTGAATCAAAATTTCGGTGAGTGAGAAATAAATTCGCGAAGTTGACACGTGACGTCATTATTACATAGTTAATTAAAATAACTATTAATTAAGGACATGTAATAATTAAAACATCCCACATTGGGGATCTAACCTTATCTTAACGTGTATAAATATATTTATACTGATATGGTGTAATAACTGAGTGTGCTAGGGACGTTGCACCACGTGCCCATTGTGTGCCCACGCGCACCGTCGTCGCCGCCCGCCTCGCCTCGGGCCACACCCGTGACCCGAGCCATGAGCCCCGGTTCATGATTCTTGGTTCTTGGCAATTGACAATTGGTCTTTGGGGCTTTAACCCGTCAAGGCCTTATCTTTTAGGACAACAGAAATCAGCTCGATGGGCTCATCGGAGTGGGTCAGTTGACTGTGTTTGTCCAGTCAACATGTCTGCACACATGGTTTGTGACGTTGCAAGCTTTGTTTTTGCTATCAGTTCGCATTTTACAACAATCGCAAGACAGTTACGATGCTGATTTGAGACAAGATGGTTGACAACGTGAACAATCCTCCAACTGGAGACAACATTTCTGGAAATGGTGCTGGAGCTGTGCCTGGATATGACCCCAATGCTCCAATGTTGAATCGCTCCTTCTCTCCTAACGCTCAAGCTGAGAAGCTATTCAAGTTTACGGGAGTAGACTTCAAAACGTGGCAGCAAAAATGTTATTCTACCTTGCCAAACTTGGGTTGGCCACCTACCTCAGGGACGACAAGCCCGTCATTGCCGATGATGAGCCCGACATCAATAGGAGGCATGCTTTCGACAGTTGGTGCCACAATGACTTCCTCTGCCAGAATTTCATTTAAATGTTCTAGTAGATTCCTTGTATAGCGTCTATAGCAATGTAACTAGTACAAAAGAACTGTGGCAACTGCTAGAAAAAAAGTACAAAATTGAGGACGCGGGTACCAAAAAGTACGTCGTGGCCAAGTATCTACCGTATCAAATGGTAGACAACAAGTCGATTTTTGAATAAGTGTAAGAATTTCCAAATAATCTTGCACAATGTTCCAGCCGAGGGGATGCTACTTCCTGATGCTTTTAACGTGACCGCGGTCATAGAAAAGCTACCCCTTCGTGGAAGGACTTCAAGAGTTACCTTAAACACAAGCAAAAGGTAATGGCTCTTGAAGATTTGATTGTTGATAAGTTCGTTATTTCGCTAACTTATCAATGAGTTTTTGTCCATTTAGTGTTCAAGATGCGTGATTCTCATGTTTATTTGTGCATTGTTGTGTTCGTGTGTTATATAGTTGCTTGATGGTGAAATTTCGCAGGAAAATGGCTAAGTTTGGAGTGAGATGGGAAACATGCCAAATGGTCTGTTTCGGCCGTGGTGGAACCTATCCCGGCCGTCCTGCATGCCCGGGATGAAGCCTATCTCGACATTGGAGGATCGATGCGGGAGCTTTATCTCGGCCATGGTGAAACTTGCCACGGCCGAGATGGATGGTCGAGATGCCGACGTGTCAAGCCGAGATGAAGGATTTCGATGTGCCGTATCCCGACCGAGATGGACCTTGTCTTGGCTGTGGCGAATTCCGTTGGGGCAAGATTTGTGAAGATTTTAGCCTTTTTTTCCTTGTTGATTATTACCTTGTTGGGATTATCTCTACATCTATATAAACACTTAGTTTGCGAGATTTCTAGGTTAGACAGTTCATATTGAGAGTTTTATATTATTTCCAGGGCAGAGATTAGTTTTGATTTTGATTGTGAAGTTGAAGACTATTGATGGAGCTGATTTATTCCATCAAGACTCAGATTTAAATGCAAGTTATTATTTCAGGTTTAATCTTTTCATGATGCCTCTTATTATGAATATGATGAACTAACTTCTCAATCAGATTCTAGGGTTTAAAATCTATTTGTACCACATGTTTTAGATTTATTTATTTAAATGTCTTTCCTTGACTGATTTGTGGAATTCTGTGCTTTGATTTAAACCTAAGTTTGTTGGCCACTTAATTAGGTTATTAGTTAATTGATTTGAGACTCAAAAGGTGATAATTGATTAACAGGAAAATAATTTCACAATATAATCATTTATTCTTGTCTTAAAAAGAGGGAATTAGATTATAGGAAAAAATCTGTTGTTTTCTGGAGTTGTTGATTATTTTCTTGAGAACGAAAGGGTAAAGGATTTCAATAATCTACTTTTTAAATTGTCTTAAAAAGAAATTTACAATATTTTTCTGATTTCCATCTTTCAAGGAATTAAATTGGCATTTGATGAATTTATCTCTGCATGTTAGGAAAGATAGTAATAAAATCCCTAGAATATGAATTCTTGCATCTGTTTGAATAACCTGTTAATTTGGTCTGCTGATTATAATTTTTCCTCAATTGAAAAAGTGTTTCTAATTTAGTTTTTGGAAGTTAACGATACCAAATCATTTCAAAATTTGATTGCCTCAAACAATCTTCCGAGAAGCTATAATTCAGTACTTAAGATATTCGTTATTTCATTCCCTGTGGGATCGATAATTTTATTTGTCGCTCTATTATTAGCTATGCTAAGTCGTTAATAATTTTAGCGATCAATTGTCAAACTTCGAATTGAATAAGACAATCGAAGGGTTGATCCTAAGCCGAGGGTTATGGATGCTAAGGCTAATTTGATGGAGCGTGGAAGAAATGAAAAGGGCCTACCCAATCACACAAAGACATCATTATAAGAGAGCCTAAGTTCAAGGGTGATTACTACAATTGTGTTAAGTTTGGCCACATTGCTAGCCAGTGCAAGAAGCCAAAGCTAAAGGCAAAGGCAAAGAGAAGATGACCTCCCATAATGTCGGATATAATGATGATTGGGAAGATGACTCGTGTGATGTTGTCTCCGAAGTCCACCACATGGACAACCCAAGGGAATGGCTCATTGACACGGGTGCAACCTGCCACGTGGCATCCGAGAGGAGTGTGTTTGCTTCCTACAAAATTGTTGAAGGAAGAAAGCTCCACATGGGTAACTAAGCCTCGTCTGATGTGGCTGGTGAGTGGCACCTGATTCTGGATACCAAGTGCTATCATGGTTGTGCTCAGAAGAAACATAAGAAGTTGTGTTTGAGGTAAGAATATGAGCCACATTGATGTTGGGATCCCGCTGAAAGGTAGTTTGTTGCTATCGCTAAAAGTTTGAGGCTTCAGCAGTGAAAGATTTATCGAATCGGTGCAAGCATCTGTCAGTTGTATGATTGGGCTTCTTGCGCACTTGGCAGTAGGTCTTATGGGCTTGATTCCTTCCTCTGCCCTAAAACCACCTCTCTGTCCTCTTCCCTGATAGTTGCTTTGATAGCCTCGGCCACAGTTTCTTTGAAAGGAGGCTTCAACCATTGGATTTGAAATATGAGTAAGCATGTTGGCAAATGGTTGTGACCCTTTAGAGTTGGTAGTGTGCCCATTTGCAGACTTTAATCTAGATTCAAAACTCATAAGTAGGGCTTAGACTTCTCTTATAGCCAACGGTTCAACCCTTGACGTAATGTTCACCATTATCGAATCATATTCTCCACCAAGTCCAGACAACTATATAACCTACAGAACTCAGTAGACCACAACAAACTTTGACTATGTTAAGATATTCTCTCATAGATAAGTTATCCTTTTTGAGAGTTTGAAGTTGCGGTTTCTACTACATGAGTTTAGCACGAGATTGGCTTGAGAAATTAGTCTCCATTGCATTCGATATTTCAGATGAAGTAGTTAATCCTACATTCATTACCATAATCCCTTCTCATAATGAAGATTGGATCCAAGCAGATAAAAGTTGATCTTGCTTAATCCAAGATTGATATTCTGGATTCCGTTGCTTTTCAGCACCATCTTTTTCATTTACCCATTCTTCTAGTGGAGTGGCAGTACCAAAGAGGAATGATTCTAGACCATATCCTCTTATGGCAGTGAGTACTTGTTGCTTTCAAATCAAATAATTATTTCCATCAAGTTTGATGGATATTGGGTGGTTTTGTGGTAAAATTGGTGTATAGAAAATTTAAGGGGTAGATCCACTACTCACTTGAGAATCAACCATAGCCACTGAAATCAATAATAAATATACGAGTGAGGAGGGAGAGTATCAGAGACAGGCTAACCTGCTCTGATACCATGAGAGACTATTTGATAAAATGAAAATAAAGGCTGTGAACTATTGATAGCCATGATTCTTGATTCTTTATTCACCACACCGAAGTCTGAATACACTACCAACATATATAGCAGCTGAACAAGGAAAATGAAATTGCTTTGACCGGAGCCGACATAGACTCATCTACCTGCCTTTTCTGCTTTGCTTTAATGAACTTGACAGATACATTAAATGCATCAAATCCTTACATTCATAATAGAACAAAACAACAAGCTAATGAGACTCTTTACTATCCACGTACTCCGAGCCTTCAAATGATTTTCTCTTGAGTTGCTGGCATGTCCACTAGGCTGTTGACTGGATTGTTGATTCAGCATGTTTGGTTTGCTAACAAGCTAATGGGACTCTTTACTATCCACGTACTCCGAGTCTTCAAATGATTTTTCTCTTGAGTTGCTGGCATGTCGACTAGGCTGTTGACTGAATTGTTGATTCGGCATGTTTGGTTTGCTAACAAGTAGCTATTCCATGAAATTCATGGTACTAATCACTTAACTAGGTAAATGTATTGGATATTGTGCTAAAGGATATGTTGCAAGAATCATGTTATGGTAGGCATGATAGATACCTAAAACAAAATCACGAAGCAAAGACAACAGTGCTCCAACAAAATCATTAGACATAATAATATCAACCTAACTTTCCTCGAGCATCAAAAATAAAGTCTGAAAAGTTAGTGATAAGCTTGATGCACTCCTCCAAATAATATATAGCTCCAACACAAATCACCATGACTTCGGCATGGATCATTCTCCTCATTGGCAGAATCGGCCTATCCAAAGTCACAACATGCAATCTTTCCTTGACAATCATGAACAATAACTCCAACTCCACAATTCACTTTTTCTGGAAAAAAAAAGCATGGCATCAACATCAATCACGAAAAGTATTTTGTTGTGGTCTTCTCCATTTTTTTTAATCTCCAATAAAAGCTTCAATTGTGCTTCGAAAGTTGAGGGACACTCTCGCCTAGAGGTGTGCACAATTCAGTTTAGCTGGTTTAAGGGCGAAGTATTGACCAAACCAATAGTTACAGTTTGAAGTTTTCACAAATCAAATCAGCCAATTAAATATTTCAAACCAAACCGGTCAAACTATAGTAAATTGATTGGTTCAACCAGTTTAAACGGTTTGAAAAATTATTCGATTAATAGAGCAAACAACGAAATTTATATATAATTTTGAATATTAATATAATGAATTGTGCAAAAAATATGACTAATGTAAATATATTTCACTTGTGATTAATTATAAATCGGATATAAGTGGGAAATAAATGAGGTTGCAGCTATAAGAAAGAAGTAAATAGAAGTTTGATTTGTCGGGGAGTAATTCAGAAGAATTTAAATATCGGCCATATATATCAATATAATTAATATTTTAGCTTCCTATCGAATAACATTTAATTATCATTATCATATTTATAATTGTTTATATATACAGTCGACCCGGTCGTTTTCACCCTTCAAACTGTCTGTCAAGCCAAATCATCCGACTTAAAAGTTTTCAAATCAACTGACTAAACCATATTTGTCTCCTACCAACCAAACTTTGGTTTGGCTGGCTCGATCCTTTTCGGCCAAACCATACATATACTCCCCAAACACTTGCACCATGATAGATGTTTCAAAAGAAATGCCTTTGTTCTTCATTAACCTCTTGATGTTATTTGTTTCGATCATGTTTAAAAAACACAGATCTATGTCTACCAACAAGACACTACCAAAAATTTGCGTTTTTGCGACGGAAAAATCGGTTGCAAATCGGTCGCAAAACGCTTTGCGACCGATTTGCGACCAATTTTGTCCGTCGTCGCAAATTTTTGCGATCGATTTGCGACCGAAATTCTTGTCGCAAAAAATTTGGGACCGAAAATTCGGTCGCAAATCCGTCGAAAATAATTTTCCTTCAAAAAATAAATTTTAAATTTTTTTTTGAACCGGCCGGTCTAACCATCAAATCTGGTGGCTTGCGTCCAAGAGGGTTAGAACTCGGCACCTCCCGCACGCGTGCCGCGCGCGTTACCACTGAACCAAACAATAATCTCAATCTTTATACGTACTAAAAAATATACATATTTAAAAAAAAAAGGAATTTTGCGACCGAATTTTCGGTCGCAAAATTTAGCGACGGAAAAATCGGTCGCAAATCCGTCACAAAAAATCTGCGACGGAATATCCTCTCGCAATTCCGTCGTAAAATTTAAAATTTCTATTCGATCGCAATTTCGTTATTAGTCGGTCGCAAAATCGCGACCTTTTTTTTTTTGGTCGCAAATCGGTAGCAAATTCGCAATTTTTTAGTAGTGGGATAACCCATATTTCAAATTGTTTTGCAGGAAGTTTTTTTTTGCAAAAGCTTATACCTTGGTAAAAGACACATATATTTGTATGTATACCAATGTTGTACTTTTATATCCTTAATTAGATACTCCCTCCGTTCCACTTCAATTGTCCACCTTTTCTTTTTCGTCCATCCCATTTAATTGTTCACTTACCTAAAAAGGAAAATTAATACACATTCACTAATAAAATACTAATTTCTTCTATCTTTTACAATATTGATTATTGTGCCCACTTCTAAGTGGACTAATTAAAAGGGACGGAGGGAGTATAAGTTATTTTTTCTAACTTGTGATATTTGATGCAATATTACATATTGTTTGTAGGCAAATATAATAAAGAATGTGAATAGGACAAGTTATAAGATTTGAACAAATATATCAAGGAGATTGCCCACGTCACCGTATATGTTGAGATCCACAATATGTTATTATAATAAACTCTTAGTATATATGTCTATGTCTACAAGTGGGTATTTGCGTTATGCATATACTAAAGTCATTAGGAATGTTATAATATTGATGTTAAAGAAAATTAATAGTTTGTTAAATCGATCAGTTCCTTAAATCTCAACTAATTAAGTATAAATGTTTGATCGATGATTTCAAGCCAAACTAATTAATGAGCTACTATAGGTAATTACTACTTAATTTGGGACCATTTCATAAGTCTCACTCTATCCAACTACATTATTGATTGCTAACCAGCTACGTTTACAATTTAATTACATCCCTACTTTTAGGGAAATTACTATATAAATTATGTGACAATCAAAATGACCATTTTATATTGGATGATACTATTTAATTGCTATGTTCCGATATTTCATTTTCAATAATGATAATAATAAAAAAATAAATAAATAAACAAACAAACAAATAAATAAATGGACTATTGATACTTGGTGAAATATAGATGGCCGTTAATAGACAGTCCAAATCGACGCTGTAGAATAAAGAACGAATAGATAGAATCATTTTTTAAGAATTATAAAAATATATATATTTATAAATAAAATATTATACAAGTGTGTAAGAACTATAATTCATTTAATAAACAATTCACCTGTAAAATATGTAAAATGAAAATGCATGCTCATGGCTAATTATTTTATTATTATAAATATAGCACTTTTTACCAGCTACTACTCAACCATTAATTCTGCTGCATCATATCGCTGTTTGCAGTCAACAATGGCGGCAATCCAAAATCGCAAAAACCTCCACATTGCTATGTTTCCATGGCTTGCCTTCGGACATATAATCCCATACCTCGACCTCGCCAAACTCATCGCCCTTAAGGGTCACAAAATCTCCTTCATTTCCACTCCCAGAAACATTGACCGCCTCCCACAACTCCCTCCAAATCTAGCTTCTTCCATCACATTAGTCAAAATCCCTCTCCCCAAACTCCCCGACCTGCCGGAAGATGCAGAGGCTACCATGGACCTCCGCCACGCCGCCCAGATGGACTCTCTCAAGAGAGCCTTCGACGGCCTCGAATCCGGGTTGGCCCGTTTCTTGGAAGAGTCCAGACCCGACTGGATCATCTACGATTTCGCCCCACTTTGGCTACCTCCGATCACGACCCGCCTCGGGATTCACGGGGCTTTCTTTTTCATCATCAATGCATGGCTCCTTGCTTTTTACGGGTCGACCGATGATATGATAAGCGGGGCGGATTACCGGTCCGAGGCCGAAGATTTCATGGTCCCTCCCAAATGGGTCAAGTTCGACACCAATGTGGCTTATCGCCGGTTTGAAGCCAACTGGATCGTCGGGTCGGTTCATAGTTCGGGTTCCGGGTACACTGATATTCAACGTGGAGGTAAAGTAATAGCTGGAACCGAAGCCGTGCTTATCAGATACTGCCGTGAATTCGAACCGGAATGGCTGAATTTGCTCGGCGAGCTTCACGATACCCCAGTTATCCCGATTGGATTAATGCCGGCGGCGCCTGTGGAGCGAGTCGGCGGAGGAGGTGATGGCGATGAAGGTTGGGCAGCGATTACGAATTGGCTGGACAGTCATGAAAAAGGATCAGTGATTTATGTTGCCCTAGGGAGCGAGGTGACGCCGAGTCAAGACCAACTCAGCGAGTTAGCTCATGGGCTGGAGTTATCCGGTGTTCCTTTCTTTTGGGTTCTCCGGAAGGCATCCGGGTCAGGGGAATCGGTGTCGGTGGAGCTGCCGGAGGGGTTCGAGGAGAGGGTGAGGGGTAGAGGGATGGTGTGGAGGAAGTGGGCGCCGCAGTTGAAGATTCTGAGTCATGAATCGGTGGGTGGGTTCTTGACACATTGCGGGTGGAGTTCCATTGTGGAAGGGCTGATGTTCGGTCGGCCGTTGGTGACGCTGCCGTTTCTGGTAGACCAAGGCTTGAATTCCAGGGTGGTTGTTGGGAGGCAGCTAGGGGTAGAAATTGCAAGAAATGAGTTGGACGGGACGTACACGAGGAACTCGGTGGCTGACTCAGTGAAGTTGGTGATGATTGAAGACGAGGGGAAGAAATTGAGAGAGAAAGCTGAGGAAGTTTCTGCAGTGTTTGGCGACACAAAATTGCACAACGGATACGTCAACAGCTTCATTCATTTCCTCGAGAATCATCGGCGTCCGCCTCTGTAAGAACGCTGACGACGTTACTTCTTTTCCGTCAGCCCAACTGTTTCTTTTTTCTTAATTAGTCTTCCACAGTATCGCATGTTCACTCACAAATAAAATATTTATTTCTTTTATTTCTATCCGTATTGATTATTATACTAAATTTCAAGGGGACTAATAACCGGGACCGAATACTAAATTTCAAGGAGACTAATAACGGGGACCGAAGAAGTATTATAAGTTATACTTATTTATTTGAAATAAAAATTGAAAACGTTTGATACAATCATGCATAACTCCCAGTGATTTAACAAAACTACAAGATTTATGTCATTAATATATATATATATATATAATAAATAAATTATTACTTTTGTAAGTTTAACTGAATTAGGAAATTAATTTATATTTTAAATCGATTGACTTATTTATGGGTAATTCTAAACACAGTCATATTTTTTTATTTGCAGCCCCTCTTAAAAAAATAAATTATAATTTTCCAATTTTATCCTTGTATTCTAAATTAAAATATTAATTAAAAAAATTAATAACAAACTTGCAGCCCCCATTAAATAAAGCCCGTAAAATATAAATTAAACTCAAAACCTTCCCTGTCTTCCACCAAAATTCTAAAGCAACTTACAATACTTATTCATAAGAAATACAATTCCAAAGTTGACTTTCTTGAAATTATAGAGGTTCTAATTTTTTGTCCAGATTGAAACATACATCAAACAATAAATATGTCTAACATTTGAAGTGTCTATGCCATCCTTAAACAAAATTCACTCAGAGAATTTAAAATAAAAAAGACTGCTTATTTTAGGTGTTACAAAAAAAACTAGATCATGATGACTGTGGATAGAAATGAGAAGGGAAAAAAAATACAGTGGAAGATTTACAGTGAAAATGAGGTTAATAAATTAAAATTTTGGGATGAGAGGTAAACATGAAATGAATAAGAATTTTGAAGAATTTCATGTGCTGAGAGGGGTCTGCGTAAAAACACAAAATGACAATAAAACTTGATGAACAACAGCTACGAAAAAAAAGTTTTCGATGATGGATGAAGAATTCGAGTTGATGAGATAAAAATAGGAGATGGCAAAAGTTTTTGGAGAGTCTGGTAAGTTAATTTTATTTTAGGGCGGCTTTATTTTTATGGGCTATATAATTTTAAAGATTTTAAATTAAGATAATAAGGATAAAATTGAAATATTATATTTTATTCTTTTAAAGGGGCTGCAGGAAGAAATAACGAGGCTGCATTTAAAATTACCCCTTATTTATTGGGGGAAAAAACAAAGCAATAAGAATTTAAACAATACTGTATCAAACATATATAGCTTTGCTAAGATATATGCTTGTAACCAAGGAAATAATTGTGGTCGCCACATTATTGTGTTCATTGAATCAAACTGTCCACATTGTTTTCATTCTGTTGATAAAAATGTGGGTTTAATTTGTGTACGTATATATAATTATTATAGTTTGGAATGTGTGTCAGGATAGAGACAAATGAAGCGTCACAATTATATACTCCCTCCGTTCCGGCTGAATTGTTCCGGTGACTTTGGACACAATAACTAAGGAGTGTGAGTGTAAAGTAAGTTGAGTGGAATTAATATTTTATTGTTGAGTGTGAAAAAATTGTCTTTTTAAGTAATAAGATAATTGAGGTGGGACGGACGAAAAAGGAAAGTGGAACAATTGAGGTGGGACAGAGGGAGTATGTATTATTGCAGGGTGTGGGGAGGTAGATCCAAGACTTTTTTGTGCTTTGTGCAAAATCCAAATGAATTCTTCTCACAGCCACACAATCATCCATGGAGCTAGATATCAGAAACCATACAAGATAAAGAGGGAAAATCTCTCTCTCTCTCTCAATCTCTCTCTCTCTAATATTATTATCTCTTTAATTAGGAACATACAGCTGAACTAAGGGAGAATTAATAAATAAGGATGGGACGGTACAACATACCAAAATAAGGTCGCTATGATTGCAGCTTATCCAAATCGTTTAATAACTGTTATTTCCTATTGATTTCACATTTTCTCTTCATTTTCAATTCCTTACAAGGTTATTTATGAATATCCCATATTATTTCTTGTTAGAGTTGGTCTCTTGAGAGACGGTCTCACTATTTTTTTTTATTGTGAGACGGATTTTGATACATTATTTCAATAAGTTAAATATATCATTTCATTTTAAAGAATTGCATTATTTGCAACAAAGAAATAAATCATTTGCAATAAAGAAATACATCATTTCATTAAACTAATATCACAATAAAAATGGTGAAACATCACTTGTAATAAAAAAATACATCATTTCTTTAAATTCGTCTCACAATAAAAATGATGAGACCGTCTCATCTGAGACTTTGCCTTCTTGTTATTATTCCATACAGTGTTTTGGGCCTGTATTCGTACGAAATCGAACATCAAGACTATATTATCTTTATCTATATTGTTGATAAGCCGCATGTCTAACTCCCTCTATTTTTCGACTAAAGTCTTGCATGATGCAACTCTTTGCTTTTCAGTTTATTGATGTTAATTCTATGTTTACATTAATAGATGCTCCCTCCGTTTCATTTGAATTAGTTTACTTATTAAATTTGGCGTCACAACCAAATTGATTTTTTTTAGAAGTAACTTTTTTTTACATTTAATATTAAAATATTAATTCAACTTACAAATCACAGTCTTTAATTTTTGTGAAAACAAAAATGTCATTTTAACCAAGACTGCATGTGTACTAATCTACTCACAGACTCCTAGGCAAATGATAATCCCCAATATGCAGCAGCAATAGCAACAACAGCAGCTGCCAATTATCTGGCATTTCAGCATCAGTGGAAGATGACGAGGGGACGACTACAATCCTCCTGCAATGAATATGAATACCAAATATTAATTAATCTATATATATTAGGCGGGAGACAATTTATATTAATATTTAATTGTTTTAATTTGTCATTAATGAACTAATTAGTTCATTAATTATGGAATGAACAATTCTATATATAATATATTATGCTATAATAGATATCACATAAATAAATAAATGAAATCAATTATGTATAATTTCTTAAATTATCCCCTCAAATTCTATATCAAATTTTTTACCTTAATTATTGCTTAAAAATTAATTATGATATTTCGGAAATCACAACCATTTATTATTGTATTAACCATAAATGTGGAATATTTAATATTCTTGGCAATAAATTTGGAATTAAATAAATTAATTAGTAAGGAAATACAATTAATATTTTATCCACATATAGATATATAGGGAGCGGATCCAGTGAGAAAACTCTTAACGTGAGAAAGATGTTTGATTGCATTCACGGTATTGCTTGATTGTATTCAGGTCGTTGCTTGATTGCAATGTTGCTTGATTGCATTTTAGTTGTTGCTTGATTCAATATCAACCATTGATTTTTTTATATCTGATGGACATGATTCATTCTTTTTTCTCACATGGGGATTTTTTTACATGATCCCTTCTCTCTCTCTCTCTCTATATATATATATATTCAAATCTATGTATCTCAAATGTCTTAGTTACTAATTAATTAATCATGCAAATACAAGTTGTTGAAATCTTAATGTAATAAAGTGTGTTAATTTAATTACATTATTAAGTTTCATGATTTAAATCTTAATTTAACTACGCTATTGTTAATTAAGTTACATAATTTAAAAAAAAAATAATTCAATGTAGATTAACATAATTACTCTTTTATAAATCTTATAAATATTTATTAGATATTGTGTTGAAGGGGTTACATTGTACATGGTATTAAATTTCAATGAATATATTCAGGAGATTTCGAGATCAAATATCCAGAATAAATGTAGATAATTGATATAATGAGATTATATTTCCTAATCGAGTGTAGTAATTCTCTCCTATATAAATCACACATTCACACCATCATTTCAATACAACGCATACAAATCATAAAATATAAAATAGAGAGCTCAAATCAAGAAAAAAAAAATATTTCAAGCTCTTTAGCAAGTTATGTCCAACACTTTTCATTCTTCTATCAATCAGGTACATCTATATATTTAGAAGGCCAAGTTATAGTGTAAAATGAAATTTAAAAAAAATGTCAAAATACAACTATAATAAATTAAAAGGTAAAATATTAGGATGTGCAACTAAAAATGCAATAAAAAATTAGTGTAATACACATTATTGTAAAATAAAATAAAATTTGAATATAATATTATAATACAAACTAGAATAAAAAAATAAATAACATATAGATACAAACTGGAACAAAACTTAGAGAGGAAATTATATATTTTTATAATACTTTTATTGGAGAATAAATTGACTGAATAATTTTTCTTTAATTATATTTGACTAATCATAATTCTTTCTAATTTGTCGAAATATTAGGAAAAACTTTAGGCAAGGTAAATGAAATAAGAACATGTAAACCTAATTCAGTGGGGGTCAGATTAATTATTTGAACACCATTTCAGCTTGATTGTCCAAAAAGAATAATTATTGTAAAAATAAGAGGAGGTCTCATTTTATAGACATAAGGAGATATCTCACTACACCATATTGGGACTAAACTATTCTTAGCAAAATACTCAATCCTTTCGGGTTTTTTATTTACAACGAATCGCTAATTATTTGCTCAACCCCAATAAACGGGGATCGATTATGATTGACATGACAATAAGATCAATGTATGATTTTTGGTGGGCTCGACCTGGACCGGCGAGCCCACCAAGACGAGGTTTAGATCAACGAAGTTTTGTGGACTTCTTGGACTAAACTAGCGGATTGGGCCGTTAAGGACTGACCCCTAACATATATTTCATAAAATTATATTAATTTATGTTATATATGTTATCATACAACTTTATATTTTAGCATTAAAAAAAATTAATATTATATGTTTATAAATTAAATATCAAAATAATATTATTTAAATATAAATAATTAATTTTTCACGCATCACATGAGATGCAATACTAGTTATTTGAAAATGAATGTCGACTAGGACCCACCGCCACTGCAAGTGAAGATGGAAAATCATCTGATTTTCTACAAATATATTAATTCAATCTCAATTTACTATGTTTTAATGAACTAACTAGTCTATTAATGCAAATATAATTTTCATTTAATGCGGAGATATTTACTCCTTTTATTCTATGTCATTAGTCTTATTTGTTTTTGGTACAGTTACCAATATTTGTGAGTATAATAGAATTAATATTTTATTGATGTGATAAATTTTTTTTTCTATTTTAGAAAATAAGAAAACAGGACTAATGAAGCCAGATTGAGGGGGATGGGGATCCTCTGTAGTGTTAAAAACGCTGCAGGAGGTGCTGTGCAAGTCTTCACCATTCATTTTTTTGCATACACAATATTTTATTATAATTCTTTTATCAATAATTTAATGCTGTGAGGAACAGCACCTCCTGCAGTGTTTTTAACACTGCAGAGGATCCCCATCCGATTGAGGGAGTATTTTTTTGAATTTGATATTTAATGCGGAAAACGAAGTGACATGTCACTTCTTAGTCATGGAGATTCTCAATCACTAAGGGCATCCACAATGGTGGGGTGCTTCAAATTTTTTATCTACCCCACATGTGCGCCACGTTAACATCTAACTCAATTTATGTCTACCTCACTGTTAACTATTCATGGATCACACCTGTCATAATCACTACTTAAATTAATTTATATATATACTACACATATTCTTCTTTATTTTTATTTAATATTAAATAAAAATTTAATTTAATTAATTAATAATTTGTTTGAAGTTAATAACATACTTTATTTAATTAATTCTATATATTAGTTAATTAATTATTATTTACTTTAATTAAAATAGTTATATTAAAAAAATTAAATATAAAATAAAATAATTATATTATTTAAATAAATCATTGAGACAAGATGCAAGTAAAATTCATAAATAAAAATACTTCATTACATTCCAATATAATATCCTCATTCATGACCCCCAAATTGTGTCCAAACATGCTCAACAAGGTCGGATCGAAGTTGTTGATGAATTTTTTTATCACGTAAATTAGCAGATCTCATGAGTACCTGTACAAATCCTTCAATCACACCTTAATTGATTTCCCCTTCAATATTGTTGCTTCCCGCGCTAGATTGGTCTTCGATCCATTCGCTCGCCATAGGTCATTCATCCTCCACTATCATATTATGCAAAATAATACAAGTAAACATGATATCAGCGATGTTTTCTCTATACCATGAGCGGCTAGGTCCTTTAATCATTGCCCAATGAGCTTGGTCACCAAACGCTCGCTCCACATCTTTTCTCGCAGCTTCTTGCATCTGCTTGAACTTGTGTCTCTTCAAATCTTAAGGAAATTGGAAGCTCTTGAAAAAACGTGCCCATTCGGGATATATACCATCGGTTAGGTAGTATCCATCGGAGTATTGTCTTCCATTTACTGTGAACGGCACAGAAGATGCCACACCGCTGAGAGCTTCCGTAAATAATGGAGACTGGTTAAGAACGTTGATGTCATTATTTGATCCTGCTACTCCGAAGAAAGCATGCCAGATCCAAAGATCTTGAGATGCAAATGCCTCAAGTATTATTGTGGGTACTCCATAATCACCTCGGGTAAATTGTCTTTTCCATGCCACTGGACAATTTTTCCAAGTCCAGTGCATACAGTCAAGACTTCCGAGCATTCCAGGAAAGCCGTGTCTCAGCTCATGCATTTGCATCAACCGTCGTTGGTCATCAAGGGTAGGCTTTCTCAAATAATGTGAACCGAACACTTCAATAACACCACAACAAAGGAATAAACAAAAAAAATAAAAAATAAAAAAGAAGAAAAAAAAGGAAAAATAATAATAAAAAAGGCTTTTCGGACCAACATTCTCACAGCGGGCACGTGCAGTGCACGCGCCACGTTTGTGAGCTGCGTGGCCCGGAATCGCACATCGGTTAACTGATGGTGGGGCCCACTTTTTTATGGGAGCTGAGTGCTTAAATTTTTACCCATTTCCCTCTTGTTTGCACTCTCTCTTCTCCATTTGGCAACCAATCCCACCTGGCGAGCTCCTTATTTTTTTAAGGAGCCCACTGTGGGTGCTCTAATGAAGATTATATATTTATATTATAATATTAAATAAAATATTTTATTTTATAATATATATCATATTATATTTAATTTGTAATTTTATTTTATAAATTAAAATGTTAGTTTTTTAATTTGAATAATATTTAAATATTATTTTATTTTTTTATTGGGGTATATTATTTAATGGGGAGTGGGTGTTTTGACGCGACTAAAAAATATGATCAATTAATTATAGATAATCACTTAACCACTTGCACTCATAGATAAATATTTATATACTCTCTCCGTCCCGCAAGAGTAGTTCAATTTTTCATTTTTGTTTGTCCCATAAAATATTCCTATTTTCCTAAAATGACAAACTTTTTCACATTCACCAATAAAATATTAATTCCTATACACTCACAACTCTTAATTCATGTGCCAAAAAGAAATGAGATTACACTAATGGGATGGAGGGAGTATTATTTTCTTGATATGTTGGGTTTCAATTCATACTTTATAATTTTATAAGCTAAACAATTTTCATTATTTTTTGTTGTGCGAAATTTTTTCATTATGTTATTATTTGAAGACTTTTGGTTTTCGGCCAATTACTTCTCTTTACTCCGTTTCTTCGAAATAAACTTTCATAACTATTGTATTATATAGATTGTTTGCTACACCATTAAATTTAACTACATACATATGTGCATGTTTATAGATATTAAATTTCGATCTCAAACTACTTGACATGCAATTTGATTTACTATCTCACATATGTTAAAATCTTAACACCCAATCTCACTCGTCAGCTCTTTAATAACTTCAATCAAATCAGGATATCATATTATGGTAATGAGTGCTCCATTAATAGCAATTTGGTATTCAGGCAATTCTCTCAACGATATTGATCTTCATACAATATTGTTTGGTCATCAATATTACATACTCCATACAGATTTGTACCATCATCATACTGTTTTGTGTTTGTGAGTTCAAGTCACCATGTGTGTTTCTCAGTACAAAGTCATATTTCCTCTTTGACTATCATAACATAAACATTTATATTTAACTTTCATACTCTCGACTTAATTTATTTTTAGTTCTCTCCACTTTATTTTACGCGACTCACAATTTACTGTAAAACATAGTTATTTTAATTGATTATTTCAAAGTCGGAGTAGATACTAATAACCTAACTTGGTAATCAACAACCAAATATTTTGAATATATATTACTGTAAAATAAATTGTGTTATGTTATTTCTATACATTTTCCACACATCAAGTGTAACACCCTAAATATTTTTACTTAGAATATTACCATTTTTATGCTTAAATGCAGAAATATAACTTTAAAATTATCAACCTTTAACAAATAAATCTATCTTAGCAAAACACCAATTTTAATCTTGGACCTAAAAAAAAATCTTAAAATAAAACGCAACAAAATCAAATTAAAGAAATAGTTTAAAGTACCTTAATTGAATGGAATTGATCTAAATAAAAACTAAATGTAGTATTTTAAATAAAATAAAAGACTTAAGAATTCTAAAACATATTACATCTCATCCACACTCTCTCTGCTGCTCCTCTATCAAATACCTAAAATATTTTTAAAAATATGGAGTGAGTACAAAAATGCACTCAGTGATGGGAATGATATACAAATACTTTTTCTCAAATAGTTCAATTCTAAAATACATGCAAGGAAATAAGTGTCGTTCCTTCTTAACCATAATTCACACAATGCTCAACACACAGATAGTATAAATGGTTCACACTTCCCTTTATTCTTGTCCACCGCCCATTAAATGGTGCAATACCAAGTAAGAACATTTGTGGTTCTGATCAACTGTGCACAAGACAAATTCTGATTCTGATATATGAACATACATGCATATAAATTCTTCACCCAAGATTTCATATATGCATAATCACATATCGGACATAAAATATACTCTATCTGTCCCGCAGGAGTAGTCTCATTTCTCCCGGTACAATAACCAATGTTGTAGTGATAATAGATGTTTAAGGGTTTGATTAGTAAGTGGATTAGTAAAAAAGCATTAAAAAAGAAAAACTCACAAATGACGACGCCTCATCTTCGGCCTTGCCTACCCTGAGCTGTCGGAGAATGGGCTCAAGAAATTGTTGCAGCAGAGCAGAGATAAGGACAATGCCGTCGTGATCAAGGAGAAGAAGAAGCTCACAGATTTGTAGCAGAAAATTATGTGGCAGAAACATGAGATTAAGTACTTGAAAGAGAAATCCCTTTGGTCTAGAATCTTTAACGTTGTCACGCAACTCCTCACTCGATCCGTCTTCACGGTTCTGGCCAAAATCAAGCTCGTGTTCGGCGTCAGCCATGGCTATTTCCCGACATCGCTACCGCTGAGCCTCTCATCCGCTCTGGTCTTTCCATCGGAAAACCCTAGCTCCTGCATCTTCGTATCAGGCCCTCTCACAAAAACTAAGCCCTCACGCGATGGATTCTTCGGTCTGAGCTCCAAGTTCCTCAAACCACCCACCACCACTCTCGGCGAGGCAGCACTCTCGCTCCACTACGCGATCTGTTAATCGTGATGGAGAAGATGATCAGATCGCCACAGCTGGTGGACATGGACACGAGAGACGATGGCGAGAGAGTGATGGCGAGAGAGAGAGAACGATGGCCGAGAAAGAGAGAGGCGGCGAGACAAAGAGCTCAAATCTAGGGTTGAGAGAATGGGGGTGCGTGCGGCGCTTACAAAATGAGAGAGTGAGATGATATGCTAGGGTTTGGGGGTGTTCTGGGTTATTTAGGGATTAAATGAGCGATGGCCGAGTTCGATTCAAGACTCTGTCCAAAACAGGACATTTTCCGAAATTCACCAACACTTAATTATTTCAACATATATGTTATTAACTCATTCCTAAGTTTCACATATATCAATTTTAGCTTCATCCATGTTTACAAATCATCTCTAAACATGTAAGAACATAGTTTTTAGGCTTCATTAAACATGCAATTCATCACATAGATTCTATACTCAACAATAAACAACATATATCAAATCTAGTCCAAGTAATGCAAATCTCAACTATCTCCCTTGAAATTTTATTTGTGACTTCTTGATCCTACATGCAATCATATATTCTTAATAAGAAAGTCATAGGGAGTGTAGAAATCATCTACTTAGATGGAGAAATTTTCAATAATTGGTGTTCCAAATTTTCGAGTTGCTTCCAATGTTGCCTAGCTTCAATCTTCATGTATTCGTACTCCTCTTTTCGTGATGATCACGATTCTCCAACTTGAAGCTTGATTCCACTTCGTGCTTGAGACCAATGTTCTCCGATCGTAAAGTTCTTCATATCATTGCGTAGAGGAGATCGAGAGGGTAAATTTTTTGTAAAAATGGAGGCTCTTTGAGTAGGAGAAAGGGGGGTTCTTGAAGGTTTAAGGGGCTGTTTTAGAGAATTGTTTTAATGAAGTAGAGAGAGAGATAGTTGTAGGGATTTTTGGAGAAGATGATGTTGAGAGGGTGATATGATTTTGAGAGATAAAAATAAATGAAATTTTGCATAAAGTGGGGAGAGGGTGTCGACTTGGTGAGGGAAAAAATGAGGGTGGTGTGTAAAAGTAATTTTGCTTGACTTGATTGATATTTTACAATGATCACAATTTTATTTTTCACATTTGTCTTTAAATGATTCAAATTCCTTTGCAGCAATTTCTTCTAGACAGCCCTTGTAGGTAAACTGACCAAAATAGATGTTAGGGCAATCATTTCTCTATATATTTAATTAAAATAAATATAACTCATGATCTCTAATTAATTTATTGCACTATGGTGTTGCATCCGATAATTAAATAAATACTACGACGATTTTTCATTCTTCGAACTCTTGCTTTGGAATTTTGAATCGGTTCAATCGGACGTCGTATGAATATTTGAGCATAAAATAATAATATGGGTCCTCCCATATTTAATTAAATTTATCACCTTAAAATTAGAAATAATATAACTAATACAATTAATAAGTTGAAAATTAATTTATCAACGCCTCGATCATGACGTTCATCGGGTGCTTCGCATCATCGGCTCGCGATTAAAATCGATCATTTTATCGTGTACATCTCATGCGAGTCGATTTTCTTGGGTATCCAATTTAATGAAATTAATTCCAAAATTTGCCTTGGAAATAGTATGATACAATAAAATGAATATTTTTCGGACTATATTTCTCGTCTGGATAATTATTTCGATAATTATGAATAAAATATGAAAATAGATGTGGGTTAGCTTAATTAATTTGTTGGGCTATTTTGTTTATTCTCATATGAGCTTCTATTTATTTGGCCCATTTGATTTTAATTAAATAAAATCATCTTAGCCCAATTCTCTAATTAAATAAAAGGTTGGGCTTAAATAATTAATTCGGCCCAATCGCATTGTTGCGGCAAAAATAATTATTACTGAGTCTAATAAATTTTTCCGATTGTCATATGTGATTTAATTATATGAGATTTCTTTATTCGTTCTCGTGACTGAAATCGAATATCATAGAGAAGTCGCTTGAAAATATTATTAATAATAATAATTATAGCGAAACTTGCTTCAATTTTTATTTAACGAAAAGATCGGAAAATACGAGGCGTTACATTGGACCCCAGAGTTGTTTGATGGGGAATCTTAAGATCACATCTCTCTCGAGCGCTAGCAGGAGAAGAAGGATGAAAAGGATTTTGAAGAATGGGAGATCCTCGACTAGGAGGATGATACCGAGGGGGAAGGCTCGGAGCCTAATCAGCATCCAGGGCAGAAGATCGTCCCTGGTAGTGGGGAGGCCATGATCGAACAGCAAAGGAGGCAAAAATCCATAGCTCTTTCCATGCCTTCGCCGACATCTGTTCAACGGTCCTCCTTGGCTAACAAAGTTTGTAACTCGACAAACGTTCGTTAACAATGCCCAGATGTCACTCATGGTCAGTAGTTTCAATTTGAACTGCATTATTTATAATATCCTTTTTTTTTATATGAACTATTCAGGGCTTCAGTGGCATGACTGATGATTTTGACAGATGCTTCCGTGGCCTTCAGGACGAGCGCATGGACCTTGTGCAAAATGAGAAGGATTAAGACAAACTCATTCAAGAGCGGAACCAAGCTATCGGTTACCACTGCGGACTTAAAAAGTTTGCAGGACTTGGTCGAGCAATTGATTAGGGACCGACAGTTAGCGGTCGATGAGATGGCCCGAATAAGGGACCACACTGACAAGCTTACGAAGGAGCTTCAACACGAGGTCTAAAAGCGTATCAAGACCAAGGGGAAGCTCAAAGAAGAGGCCGAAGAAGCTAAAGCTGCCCTGGAACTGGCTTGGACGACTAGTGAATGGAGCCTCGACCTTCAACATGATGGAGGAGCTTATCCGAAGAAAGGTCAAGGTTGTTGTAGGGGAGAAGCATCCAGAGCTCGATCTCGGATTTATCTACTCAACTCCTACTACTTCAGAAGAGAGATCCTCCAGAGATGAAGATGAAGAAGAAGAAAATCAAGAGAAAGCTGACGAGGTCTTCTCGAAGCAGTTGGAGGATAATCTTGAGAAGAATGAGGAGAGCCGTAAAGAGCAGGAGAATCCTGAGCAGCCAAACTCCAACCAGTTGAACCCCAACTCTTGAATTTTCTGGAAGCTTTTATTTAACTTTTGTAATTTCATTTTCTTGTTAAGTATAAAACATTCATCGTGTTTTTGCTCGTACTTTCCATTTTCCATGAATAAATAGATGTTCTTTTTCACTTCTGCTGATTTTTGATTTGATTATGAATTTCTCAAAGAAACGAAATTCGAACCAAGAGACAACTCGAACCAATTTGACAAAAAGAAAATTTGATTTAATTTTCAATCTAAAATAGCTCGAATCAATTCGACTAACTACACAGGGCTGATTCGAACATCTTTACAATACTCATTCGAACTAATGTATGCTCAAACTCAAATTAGATTAAAAGTAATATTTCTTTAAGTTCTTGATATTCCAAGCATTCGGGACAGATTTTCCTTCGAGGGTTTTTAGCCGATAAGCTCCGTTGCCAACCACTGCTTCAATTATGTAGGGTCCTTCCCAACTAGGCCTTAATTTTCCCACGTTGATTTCTTGTGTATTTTGAAACACTTGCCGAAGGATCCAGTCTCCTACCAGAAGGGCTCTGAGCCGAACTGATTTATTGCAAAATTTATCTATTGTTCTTTGAATTTGAGTTATTCAGCCTGAGGCTTCCATTCGTTGTTCGTCGAGGATTTCCAATGAATTGAAGAGCTTTTTTTTAGTTTTGTGCTTCGTTAAATAGTTTGACCTTCGGGCTTTCTTGGATGACTTCAATGGACGATACAACATCGACCCCATATACGAGTGAAAAAGGGGTTTCGCCCGTGACTGCTTTAAATGTCTTTTGGTATGTGATAACTGCAGTTTAGCGGTTAAGCAAATAATATTTTTACACCCAAGGGTGGTCGATCCCACAGGGAATGTGCAACGATAAATCCAAAGTACTAGCTATAATTCTTAGAACATAGAAGTTTGAGGAATTTGAAAACTGGGGTTTTGTTTGTGAATTAAAGATGACAATGCGATAAAATAAAGGGTTTTGAAAATAATAAAGAAAAGCACAGATCCTAGGGCAGATAATCTAATCATCAACATGCAAATATCAATCAACTCAACAATGGGGAAAACATAGATTTTGATGGATTAAATTCCTTGGTCAGACAATTAAATCCTAGATTATTAATTAGTGACTATCTCCTCTCGGTCTCAAGAACACCAAATTAATCAATCTCAATAATTATCTAATTATTCCTATGTAGGTTTCTTCCTTTTGAGACAGAAAACAAACACAATTAATTCTCTCTTCCTGTTAATAATTTTCATCTCTCGATCCATCAGTTATTAACTATAAACCTAGATCTCAATTCACCTCTCGGTCCTTCTTTTAATCTAGATTATTAAATTAAATCAGAGAATTAATCCATGCTATATGAGTTGATATCAATTAAACATGCATCAGAAAAGAAATCATAACCCTAGAACCTGTTTAGGGTTCTAGCCACAAATCATGACTAGAAAGTAAATAAACATATTATTAATGAACTTACAAATGAAGAGGAACCTTCAATGTCTTGAAAAACTCCAAAGCTCAATGTAAATTCAAGGTAAAACCAACTTAAAAGATAGATGAGAAGTCCTAATTTCGTGCCTAAGAGTTCTTATTTATAGAGGGGGAAAAAGACCTAATTTGAGTATTGTGTCAAAATAGCAAAAACTGCCAAAACAGGCCCAAAATAGCTTTTTCGGGCTTCTGTGTCGCTCGACAGAGGGAATTTCGATCGACAGGAATCCTGTCGGTCGACAGAAATCCTGTCTCTCGACACGGATGCATCTGTCTGCGCAGTCTCACGGTTTTGGCCATAACTTCCTTTCCCGAACTCCGATTGACCCGATTCCAGTTGCGTTGGAAAGCTAATTCAAAGATCTTTCCATCCATGTGCTCTATTAGCTCAGATTCCATCTGTGGAAGAAGTCGTGACTGTTCCTTTGAACATCATCTGCTTTCGGTACGGGTTTCTAATGAATTTGGCCTAAAACCTGCAAAATTCACCCATCAAAGGCATAACACCCTCTAAAGTAGACTCATGCACAAAAATAAGTAAAAACATAATGTAAAACACTTGAAACAATGGAGAAAAATATAGATAAGTGAGTATAAATATGAGCTTATCAGTATGCCTATAGTACGACCGGAAGTTCTTCGACCCAGACAAATTTTTTGGCTGTTAGTTTTTTCTTGAGTATGTTGATTGTTCGTCGATTCAGCTAATTCATTTGCTTCGGGATACCTTGGTTTAGCAAATAACAAATGAGCCCCAATTGTTGCACAGTAATCTTTGACTTCTTGCTGGTAAATTAGCAGTCATTATCTGTTATGATTTTTCGAGGATTCTGAACCGATAAATTATGTTCTTCTAGAGGAAGTTGATTGTTGGGGTGTGAAATATTCGGCCCACTTAGGGGCCCAGCACAAGGCCCAACCAACGCTATTTGCAAGCCTAGTAGTAGACCAGGCCGTATGAAAGTAACAAGATAGCGGATAAAGTAGTCCGATCGGAAGCAGTTCGATTAAGGCAGTCCGATAAATATGAAGAGTAGTCCAAAAAACGTGAAAAGGAGTCCGATAGCTAGAGGGCAGCTCGATAGACACAAATCAAACCACCCAACGTTCATCTAGCGGTTGAGAAAGCTGGCAGGTGGATAAGGATAAACTCGCGGTATTTTTGGACTGAACCAACCGCATTTAGCTGAACGACCCTGATGAATCTGGGACTCGCCACCCAACGTCCGGGCGAGATTCACAGAAATCCTGGAAGAAACCCTAGACCATTACGCCCCTATAAATACCCCCATGTACACCGATTTTGGACACCTATTGTGATATTCTAGTTCGAACTATTCTAAAGCTTGTATTCATTATATTGATCCGGTATTGATAGCGAGTCCAGCCGAGATTGTTCACACATTTTTTCACCGTTGTTCGGTATAATCGATATTTAATAGTTCATTTTGTTATCTTTATACTCTTAATATCTGTTTTCTTGTCAATATTTCCTGCGTATCTATATATTGTTCCCGGGGCTCCGTATCCATTACATTTGAACCTCAACATTGATTATCTCGGTGTCTCGTTCTCTTGAGAGGGGTTCGGCTTCATCCCATTTGGTGAATGAGTTCGTAGCAACTACTAAATACTCTTTCTGACCTTTGGCCTTATGTAGTTTTCATTTAAGTTTTAAGTTTCTTCTTTTCTTTCGTGAAAAATCAGTTTCCAGAAACTGAGTTTCTGGACATTTCAATTTCAAGTTCCGAAACATGATTTTTGTCTTCTCGAGCTTTTGCTTCTAACAATTTCACCTTTAGAGATTAGGTTTCTATCTGCTCGATCTTCATCTTCGGTTTCTAGTTTTTATTATAACTCAATATATCCTATACAAGGATTACATGTATAAACACACTAGAAAGTTAAAACTGAAGTAAGTTTTGACACACCAAAACATCAAAATGAAGGATAAACTGAATCTCAGTTTCTAACAAGCATTTTTTCACCTGCAACACATAGTGTCAGCAAAGATAATTTTATCGTCCATTCGCTCGGGGTGTAGTGGTTAAAGTTCCTTCCCTGTGATTGAGAGGTCATAAGTTTGAGCTTTCCCAGGGACATCTGGGTGTGTGAGTGTGTATGTGTATTTAAAATTAATGTATACTTATTAAAATAATAATAATAATAATAATAATAATAATAATAATAATAATAATAATTTAATCCAATAGATTAATTTGTGAAAAGAACATATTTACTCACAGTAATATACCTTAGGACAGTAATATATAACAGTGTTTGAATAATAATATGTGTCACAATAGTTTTTGTTTAGTGACATGCAAGTCTATTGGAAACATCCCTATTTTGTACTCCCTCCGTCCCGTCCTATTAGTCCCATTTGCCATTTCGGTCCGTCCCAACCTATTAGTCCCATTTCTATTTTTAGTAATATTATATTAATAAAATAATAATTTTATTTAATTAAATTTATAACCTATTTTCGATTTTACTAACCTACCCCCCAAACCCTAAACCAAATTACCCCCCTACCCCCGCCGAATTTCACCCACCCCACAAAAATCTTATCCATTTCTCTCATCCCCCACCCTAATTCTATCACTCACCCCCATCCCAACCCTAATTGCTCTCTTGAACCGCCGCAACCCATCGATCTCTCTCGCCCTCTTCTTCTCACGATGATGAAAACCCCCTTCTCTTCTTTGTCCTGCGAGGATGACGACCGAATGATGCTTTCTCTGTCTCCCTCGCCGCCAGTTGCTGCTGCCGGTGATGAGATCTACCCCTACGACTTCGTCTCTTCTACCGCCGGGGGCTTGGAGGCGGGGAAGGGCGACCGGATCCATGAAGAAGCCGCACTTCTGAGCGACGACCACCGTGCCTCCCCTGCTTCCCCTCCGGCCGTTGATATTTTGTCGCCCCCGCCACCAGTCTTCCGTGCAGGTGACTATCTCTTAACCGACGGCTCCCTCAGTCCTTGCTCTATTATGACGTTTACTAAGTACCCCCCTTTTTCGCATCCGTCTCTTCTCACCGCCGGGGTCATGGAGTCGTGGATGGCCGAAAGCTCATTCTCACCGTCGGAGGAGTCCGTTGCCGCCGGTGACTTGGAGGCGTGGTTGGCAGACAATGAAGAAGCGCGGTCTCTGAGCGGGCCGGTGATCGAAGGAGGGTGTCCGAGAGACGAGTTGCTGGTCGTGGTTCGCATGTTCTGGGAAATCTACTTCCCTTCAATCCGGTGAATCCTCTCCTTTGTCTCTTGTTGTTTCATTGATGTTCGGTATTATGCATGTTGGTTCTTGGCTCTGTTGGCTCTGTGGTTCGATTGTCTGTTGCATGTTGGTTCTTGGCTCTGTTGGCTTTGTGGTTCGATTATCTGTTGCATGTTGGTTCTTGGCTCTGTGGCTCGATTATCTGTTGGATCTTTGGGTTATTGGCTCTGTTGGCTCTGTATTTGTTGGATCTGTGGGTTCTTGCATCTGTTGGCTCTGTTTGGATAATTAACTGCTCTGCTCTATTATTGGCTCTGTTGTTGGTTGTTGGCTCTGTGGTTCGATTATCTGTTGGCTATGTGGTTCGATTATCTGTTGGCTCTGTTGGGTTGATTAATTGGTATGCTTTATTGTTGGCTCTGTTGTTGGATTAGTGGGGCTAATGATCTGAGATGATAATAAAATTTTGGTCACACACTTTATAAAAAAACAAACACGTTTGTGAATTTTTTGTGTGAAATGTGTTTAATAAGTTTTGAAGTGGTTTCATTCAAATGTTAGGTAAACATTTCAGCTTTGCAAGCTATACCATAATGCATTACATTGAATATCCTGTCTATTACAAAAAACAAGACTTATAACTGTAAGCTTTACAAAAAAGGCAAGCCTAATTAATGTCATTAGATGTCTTCCCCTTGCATTCCTAGGTCTGAAATAAGCCTCTCTATCCCATCAATGTGCCCTGCATCAATTAAGAACTGCATGGTCTCTTTCACCAGTTCCATGGGTATTTGTAAGGTTCTTGGTAATTCATTGGCTAGTAATAATGCATTCTTCTTCATATGTGGCACCTTGTAATTGTTGCATCCTTTCACTTTCATAATTTCTTGCATGCAGCACTGTAATGATAAGAAAACCTTGTTTAGTGTCATTGCATCAAGGCTGTTGTAGCTGCATATGACTGCTTTAACTAGCTCCTCTGCATCCCTGCATGATTGTTGTTGTTGCAGACTTTGAATTGCTCTAAAAAATCCAAGATCATTAACATTACAATCAGGACTATTAGGTGGTTGTTGCACTAATGATATGTTGAACCCATCAGTGTGTGCTATTGCTTGAAAATCTAGGTCTGAATTGTTGATATGTGGCCTTGCATTGTCCTGCTGTATATAAATTGTCTTAGGTAAACATGCAGGCCAGCTTGCTTTTATTGCTGGTACAATTTGTATGTTGGACATTAATTTAAGTAAGTAGGATGAAAATTAGGATAAATAAACATGCATGACAATTTAAAAAAAAACTAAACACTTTACCTGATTGATTATGCAATCCTTAATCACTTGCTTAGTGATTGAATTTATTGGCTTAGTCTCCATTGTTCCTGCAGCCCTCTTCTTACTGTTTCTTCTAGCCTTTAACTCTTCAGTGAATGGCCAAATGCCAATTTTACCATCAAACAAAACACTTCCATCCTCTGAAAACACAGGTCTAGACACAGCACACATGAACATAACCTTTGGTATGAATTTCTTGCTTTTGCATGCCCTGTGTACTTCTTGTTCAGATTGGGTGATGTAGTATCTGTGGGTCGTTTTGGTTAAATAAAACCATTTCTCATCAATGTGAATGACATTCTCCATAGGCTTGAATCTTATGATGTTCAATGCATTGTCATATTCTAAAGCTTGCAAACTGAAAATCAACCTAGATATTTTGTTTGAATCTGTCAAAGCTGGCTTAATTGCATTAGTGTGTGCTTTGATCAGATGTGATTTAGCCCACCTACCCACCACAGATTTTGGAACACTTAAACTATCTGCTAGGGCTCTGATTGTTCCTCTTTTTTGATAATGTACTTGAGCTATTTGATCATAATTTACCTTATGTTTCACTTGTTGGATTCTCATGAATCTCTTGCCCACAACATGCATAATTTCACCTCTATCCCTTTGCCCTTTTGCAGTTTCCCAGATCCGTGAAATTGTCTTCCGACAGACATTGAAGGTTGCAACTGCTTCGTTAATCTTCCCCCTTCCAGGCTTGCCATCAATGCAGTTCACTAACAAGAACTGCATGATTTCTTCTTTTTTAGAATCTGGAACATCTTGCTTTTTTCCCATTTTGATGTAAACTTTCAGAAATGTGTAAATTGCAATGGAATAGGCAGTATTTATTGTAAAATTTGAATTTTGCCTCCTTTTTTTTAGCTGAAAATTTCCCTCTTTTTTTTTGGGAATTTCTACCCTTTTAGTAATTCTCCATTTCCACTTACAAGTTTTTAATGTTTAATAATGCATTTTTATCTTAATCATCACTTTGCATTGGTTTATGTGTCCCTTCCTATGGGACTAATAGGAAGGGACAAAGGGAGTAGTAATTTGTGAAATTAATTATATTTACGATGTTTTAATGAACTAATCATTCCATTATACAATTATAATTTTTATTTAATGAGTAGATATATATTTTCTTTTCAACTGATATTTAATGCGAAAAATGACGTGTCATGTCACTTCTTAATCATGGAGACTCTCAATCACTAATGAAGATTATATATATGATTCAATATTACATATGAGTGAAAATACAAAATATGTACTCATTTACCCTATACACATTACAAAAATACTCAATTTTTATAACACATCATAAAAATACCTAAAAATATAATTTCATGTCAAAATCAGACATTGAGGTGTCCTTTTTTAAAGCAAAAATGAATTTTGAATATAAATCTAATTATTATATTATTTTTCTATTTTTTTCTCTCGATTCTGATCCCAAATATTGCAGAATAAGACCACATGTGATTAAAAAAATAAAATTTAAAATTAAAGAAAATAAGTGTGGTACCAGATCAGACCGGAACCGACCCGATTCGGACTTGGAAGATTCAGACCCGGAACAGACCCAATAATTTTTTTTATCGGGTCGGTTCCGGGTCTGAATCGGGTCGGTTCCGGTCTGAATTAGGTCTGATCCGGTACCACACTTATTTTCTTTAATTTTAAATTTTATTTTTTTAATCACATGTGGTCTTATTCTGCAATTTGGGATCAGAACCGAGAGAAAAATAGAAAAATAATATAATAATTAGATTTATATTCAAAATTCATTTTTGTTAATTTTAAAAAAGAATACTGATTGTCTGATTTTAACAGGAAATTGTATTTTGGATATTTTTATAATGTATTATAAGAAATAAGTATTTTTGTGATGTATTTTATAAAAATGGGTATATTACATATTATTTGTACAAGTAATAATGCAAATAATAATAAAAAATGTGAATAGGACAAGAGGCAAGTTTTGAACAAATATATGGAGGAGATTGCCTACCTTACAGTATATCTTGGATCCACATCAGAATATGTCAATGCATGTATATATGCAATAAAGCAATGTATATATGTATAGAATATAGATTAGTTTATCCACTACCCTATTATGATTGGTCTATTGCATATCGTTAAATTATGATGGGGGTTGAGTCTCTGGTTGAGCAGTACTACTTGCATGTGCGTCATGAATGGCGTTGTCTGAAATTGATTGATTGTCTTTATAATATATGTTTTTATATATTATTATGTCTCACGGTATTATGTCTTTTCCATATTTTGATAACTAGATTAAATATTTTCCGTGAGACATATTAATTAGTAAGGGAAAAAGTTAAATTTAAATATTACTGAACGTTGTGTACAAATTATATATAGAGAGAAATGAATTTAATTAATACAAAAGGTAAATTTTTATGTTTAAAATCAATGGACCCTAGTTTCTATATATTATATACAAATAGTTTAGAGACTTAATTGTAGGAAACGTTTTCATTTTTTAATTTGAGAAATTAATATTATAAGTAAATAAAAAATGAAAAATTATTTATTTATTTGAAGTTGAACACATTTATGATATTGAATCCCAATTCAAAAAATTATTGAATAAAGAATAAATTGATTCTATTAATTTTGAATAAATTATTTTTTCTCATCGTGACTTCCATTTTAGAAAATAATTCAAATTATATCCTTATAACTCCTAATTTAAAAATCAAAACCCCAAAAAACATCTTTTTAATCCGTTTTGGAAACAGCACTAACGAAAATGAACTAAACATTGTAGATATTGAAAATTAAGTTTGCCTGGAAAAATATTACACTGTTAGTGCTGATAATTTGGAGTAAAAATGTCCGATCACTAACGAATACTCTCATAATCAAATAATATATGGTGCAGAAGTATTGAACTATGTCAAAATGGATTAAAACCTAAAAGGTAGAATTTTTTTTTATGAGATTGTATCTTCTTATGGGATCTTCGGCACGGGTGGCAGCAACGGTGGAGGAAAACATCTTTAATACTCCCTCCGTCCTGGTCAAATTGTCCACATTTGACCGGGCACGATAACCAATGCATGTGAGTGGTAGTGGGAGTTAGTGTAATGAATATTTTATTGATGAGTGTAGAAAATTTGCTATTATAGGAAAGTAGACTAATATTGTGGAACAGACGGAAAATGAAATGTGAACAATTTACTTGGGACGGAGGTAGTATCAAATTTGCAGATAATGACTATTTCGATATCTTTGTAATCAAGCCTATGCCTCAATTTCTACACATAATTGTTCTCTCCTCGAGACTCCAACACTCTAATTTGCTTCTTCTTCTTTGGCGTGGAAGTCCAAATACACCAACGAAATCTTATCTTTCTCTGATGTCGGAGTTTGATACCCCATTTTCGGAGGTTAGAATTTATATGGTGGCTATATGTTTTTAACTTTTGATTTTGATTTTTTTAATTTAATTTTAAAAGGGCTGTAAGGGTAAAGTGGAAACATCATATACCAATTTAAATTTCTTTTTAAAGAGTCTATATTGAGAAAAAAAGGTGCTACATTTAGAATTAGGGTAATTCTAAACGCAGCCACGTTTTTTCTCAACACAACCACTTATTTTTTAAAAAATTGAAACACTTATATGATATTACTGTTTTACCCTTATTATTTTTAATATAAATATTAACTATAAATAAAAATAAAATGTACATAGCCCCATTTTTTTATCAACCATAACCCTTATTCCTTCGTCCCTCAGTAATTAATGTTGGTTGGGTATATTGGCTATTCATTTTCTAAACTCTTGATAACTGATTTTGGGCAATTCATTATTGTAATTCATCAGAAATTGCAAGTTTTCAAGCAAAATTGTGCGGCAAGACTCAAACTAAATTTGCTTCCTCATGAATATGTTGTATCGCATTTATTAGATATTTGGACTTTTTTGTTTGTGCGTACCAGTTCACTGATTCATTGACTTGATGAGTTTCTTTAGAAGATCTCTTTTTCTTTAGTAAGAATTTTATATCAAATCAGGGTTTTGTTATAATTGGTGAATGTTATGTTGAACCAAGGATTTTGAGGATGAAAGAAAAACATGAATGAAACACAATATACAAATATCAATTGTGCAAAATAAATTGTATATTGTAGAAGATATCATAAACGAAAATTTGTGGATCTCTTTCGTTATTGAATTGGTTTGCAGTTTTTATAAATTAGGGTTCTTATGATGAAAAGAAACGGGGATGAGAATATAAGAGGGAGAATTCAATTTTTTAGAATTAAAATGAATAAGGTATATGATTGATAAAGAATGAGGCTACAATCATTTTGTTTATTTTTAATACGAAGAGATAATTAAATTTGCAGAATTAAAATTAGTAAGGGCTATGATTGATAAAGAATGAGGCTACATTGATTTGTTATTTATTGTTTTGTTAATATTCTAAATTAATGATATTGAGGGCAAAATGGTAATATTAAATAATTATTTTATTTTTTAAAAAATTGGGGGCTATATTGAGAAAGACGGTGGTTATGTTTAGAATTACCCTTAGAATTATTCTTGAATGAAATGTTAAGAACCTAAAGAAATTAAAAATTAAAATAGAAGAAATAAATAATTTTATTGATGTTTGAAGAATTGCAGAGATGCAAAACACATTTTCTGCATTAATTAAATGAATATTTAGACTAGATTTAACATCAATCAGGTCTCCCTTCATCTCCGCAAAAATAAAATAAATTAAAAGCTATAGGTTCGAACTTCTAGGGATATCTGAATGTACGAGTGAGTGTGTATTTAAAATTAATATAAATTTATTCAAAAAATTAAAAGCTTCTAATCCTAACTAGATAGGTCGACCCCACATCCAACCCAACCACAAAAATTTGTTTGGTCTCACAGACATTATTTATAATTTTTTATTGATGGCTAAATAGCACTTTGACATTTATCATTATTTTATTGGTCCATAAATTTTTTGTAAATACAATATTGAAATTAATATACTTGTATATAATAAATGATAAATATGTCAAAATTCATAATTTTAGAAATTGAGACCAATTTTTCTTATTTTAAAATTGATATATATATATATATATATATATATAATTTTCTTTGTCATATTTTCAATAATATTAAGTTATAATTAATTGTTCACTTAATTTAATCATTAATTCTTCAGACATAATAAATGTCATCATTTATTTAAAGTATTATTTTATAAAAAATTAAATTAAATAAAAGAATTATATTCGATGTGGTTGAGTGGTTATGAATAAACTTTGAAAATTACCGTGGTTGAGTTGGGTGATGTGGAAGAGAGATAAATTAATTAAATATTAAAATTATTTTGACTGATAACATCTATATGTGTGCGCCACATTAGTTTTTACAGGACTCATACCCTATTCATCAAGATTTATATCAACAAACTTTTATTCATTTAATAAACAACTCACTTGCAAAGTGTGTAAATTAAATATAAATGCATGAGCTTGATTAATCTACTAATATATTAAAAGAGAATAATCTAAGTAATTGTTCTCGTCAAAACAAAAAAAATATTTATAATTAATATAGATAATTGTTTCTGCCAAAAACATAAAACAAAAAATTACTTTTATATGTTTCAACTATCTATAATTTTATTTATTAATGTACTAATATACTAAAATAACCTTTATATATCTCAGTTATTTGTTATTCATGTATATATATTTAATATATATACATATATAATTTATATAATAACAAAAATAATATATTTTTGTCATTTTTTCCTCAAAATCTTTAAGAATTCTCTAATTTATTCTTTAGATTTATTTTTAAATATGCAAGCATAATTTCTTATTTAAGTTAAGCTCACTTTGTAAATTATAATTTTATTTTTAATGATTTTGTGTTTATTCCTTACATTTTTGTGAGAATTTTATATGTTAAATGTAATATTTTTATTTTGGTAGAAATTTATAATATGTTGAAAGATATATAAACATATTTTACATTAACTAATATTTAACATTAATAGATAAAAAATAAATACATTTTTAAATTAATTATTAATATAATTGTTTTTGTTTATAAACAAAATAGCAAATATTAGTATGTAAAATGTGTGCCCGTGTAAAACTAGTTGTTATTATATTAATATAAAACATTATTTTAAACTCGCACTAAAACAATTTTAAAATATGTGGAATTCATAATTTTTATAAATAAAACGTTTTTGACAAGCTAATTATTTGATTACTATAAATAAATGGCCCTCCTCCTATATATGTAACCCTTTACCAATATCTAGATCAACCATTAAGTCTGCTGCATCATATCGATATCGCTGTTTGCAGTAAAAAATGGCGGCAATCCAAGATCGCAAGAACCTCCACATTGCAATGTTCCCATGGCTTGCCTTCGGACACATAATCCCTTACCTCGACCTCGCCAAACTCATCGCCCTTAAGGGTCACAAAATCTCCTTCATTTCTACTCCTAGAAACATTGACCGCCTCCCACAACTCCCTCCAAATCTAGCTTCTTGTATTACATTTGTCAGAATCCCTCTCCCCAAACTCCCCGAGCTTCCGGAAGATGCAGAGGCTACCATGGATCTCCGCCACGCCGTCCAGATGGACTCTCTCAAGAGAGCCTTCGACGGCCTCGAACCCGGGTTGGCCCGTTTCATGGAAGAGTCGAGACCAGACTGGATCATCTACGATTTCGCTCCACTTTGGCTGCCTCCGATCACGGCCCGCCTCGGGATTCACGGGGCTTTCTTCTTCATCATCAATGCATGGCTCCTTGCTCTTTACGGGTCGACCCATCATATGATCAGCGGGTTGGATTATCGGTCCGAACCAGAAGATTTCATGGTCCCTCCAAAATGGGTCAAGTTCGACACCAACGTGGTGTATCGCCGGTTTGAAGCCAACTGGATCGTCGGGTCGGTTCATAATACGGGTTCCGGGTATACGGATATTCAACGCGTAGGTAAAGTCATAGCTGGGACCGAAGCCATGGTTATCAGGCACTGTCGTGAATTCGAACCGGAATGGCTGGATTTGCTCAGTGAACTTCACGATACCCATGTCATCCCGATTGGATTAATGCCGCCGGCGCCGGTGGATCGTGTCGGTGGCGGAGGAAATGGCGATGAAGGTTGGACAGCGATAAGGAATTGGCTCGACAGTCAAGAGAAAGGGTCGGTGATTTATGTAGCCCTAGGCAGCGAGGTGAAGCCGAGTCAGGATCAACTCAGCGAGTTAGCTCATGGGCTGGAGTTATCCGGTGTTCCCTTCTTTTGGGTTCTCCGGAAGGCATCCGGGTCAGGGGAATCTGAATCGGTGGAGCTGCCGGAGGGGTTGGAGGAGAGAGTGAGGGGTAGAGGGATGGTGTGGAGGAAGTGGGCGCCGCAGTTGAAGATTCTGAGTCATGAATCGGTGGGTGGGTTCTTGACTCATTGCGGGTGGAGTTCCATTGTGGAGGGGCTGATGTTCGGTCGGCCGTTGGTGACGCTGCCGTTTCTGGTAGACCAAGGCTTGAATTCCAGGGTGGTTGTTGGGAGGCAGCTAGGGGTAGAAATTGCAAGAAATGAGTTGGACGGGACGTACACGAGGAACTCGGTCGCTGACTCAGTGAAGTTGGTGATGATCGAAGACGAAGGGAAGAAATTGAGAGAGAAAGCAGAGGAAATTTCTGCAGTATTTGGAGACACAAAATTGCACGATGGATACGTCAACAGCTTCATTCATTTTCTCGAAAATCATCGCCCTCTGTGAAAACGATGACGTTACTTCCTCTCCGTCAGCCCAACAATTTATTTCCTAAATATTCGTACGTAGTATTGCACATTATTCCATCCAACTATTATTTAAATAAATAAATTCCAATCTATATTATTTATATACTATTATTCATATATTACATATTTATATATGAAATAATCAATCTAAAATAAACATTGAAAACGTTTAATACAATCATGCATTCCTAACTACAAAGTATATACAAACTCAAATAGCAGATGAATATGAAGAAAAAATATTTATTGTGTTTGAGTAACACAACTATAAATGCCATGTACGTGATTATGGAGACTCTAGCCAAGAAGTTTTACCATCAAGATTTATGTCATTTATATCACATATACTTTCGTAGGTTTAATTGAAAAATATGTGATAGACCAATAATATTTGCCTCAATAATTAATGTATTATTGATCATGTATTTATAGAGTTTACAAGATATGAATAAAAGAATAAAAGATACAAGATGTGAATAAGATATCCTAATCCTATTGAGAATTGGAAATATCTTTAGTATGCATATCTTCAACCATATCTAGTCTAATATCCCCCCTCAAGCGAGATTGTGGGAAGCCGACAACTCGAAGCTTGCCACGGAAAAATTCAAAAAGAGGACGAGGTAGTCCCTTTGTGAAAACATCCGCGATTTGCTGGGAAGAAGAGACGAATTCAGTCCGAATCTTGTTTGCTTGGACAAGCTCGCGCACAAAATGATCGTCAATATCAATGTGCTTAGCGCGCTTGTGTGCCACCGGATTTTGGGAAAGAAAAATAGCGCTGTTATTATCACAAAATAACGCTGGAGATCTCGGAAGCTTGAGACGAAGTTCGAGAAGTAGATTAGTAAGCCAGATAACCTCTGATGCAGTATTAGCCATGGCCCTGTATTCCGATTCACAGCTGGATCGAGAGACAGTGGGTTGTTTCTTTGCACTCCAAGAGACTAGATTTCCTGCAAGAAAAATAGCATAACCGTATGTAGAGCGTCTAGTATCCGGACAACGAGCCCAGTCAGCATCTGAGTAGGCGACAAGACTCCAATTGTCGCTGCGGGAGAACTCCAGACCATGGTTAAGGGTGCCCTTAACATATCGAAGGATGCGCTTGACCGTCTGAAAGTGGTCGATGGTTGGAGAATGAAGAAACTGGCTCGCCAGGTTAACTGCAAAGGAGATGTCTGGACGGGTAACTGTCAAGTACTGCAAAGCACCTACCAATGAGCGATAAATGGTCACATCAGAGAACGGTTGACCAGCCGACTCGAGAGTAGTGCCGGCTGCAAGAGGAGTGGCGACTGGCTTGGATTCCAAGAGGTCTGATCGAAGAAGAATATCACGTGCATACTTTGCTTGCGATAAAAACAAGCCATCTGTCGTGTAATGAACTTCCAGACCAAGAAAATAGTTTAGACTGCCCAGGTCCTTGATAGAAAACTCACGGTTCATGTCGGATATGAGCCGTGAAATAGAAGAGGGATCATTACCAGTCACAATAATGTCGTCCACATACACGAGAAGATATAGAGCCACAGTACCTTTGGAGAGAATAAACAAGGATGTATCAGATTTGCTGCAGAGAAAACCGATGCGAACCAAATAATCACTGAGGCGTTGAAACCAGGCACAGGGAGCTTGTTTGAGACCGTAGAGAGCTTTTGATAACTTGCAGACATGATTCGGAAACTGAGCATCGGAGAAACCAGGGGGTTGCTCCATGTATACAGGAGATGAGAGACAACCATTGAGAAAAGCATTCTTGACGTCAAGTTGATGGAGAGGCCAGCTGAAGTGAACAGCAAGAGAGAGAACAACCCGGATAGTGGTGGCTTTAACAACTGGACTGAATGTGTGGGAGAAATCAAGGCCAGGCAGTTGCGTGAATCCTTGAGCCACGAGCCTTGCTTTGTATCGATCAATTGAGCCGTCGGGAAGGTATTTGGTTCGAAACACCCACTTGGATCCAATGATGTTTGCGTCAGAAGGGCGGGGCACCAGAGTCCAAGTGTTGTTGTCGCGAAGAGCGAACATTTCTTCCTTCATTGCCGCCATCCAGTGAGAGTGCTTAGCTGCAGATTTGAAACCACGAGGTTCTGTGCTAGACAAAAGAGCAACATGAAGAGCAGTGTTAGTAATATCGGCAACATATCGTGGTCTAAAGATACCGGCCATGGCTCGAGTGACCATAGGATGAGTAGGTTGGACGGGCGGGGTTGGAGCGGGATTAGGGTTAGGGTTGGGGTTAGGGTCGACGACCGGAGTAGCTGGAGGGACATCGAGGGGACAAATGGGACAGTGGGAGGACGGGGAGTGATGGTTCGAAAGTGATGGTGGTGGCTGTTGGTTCGAATGAGTGGGAGGTGAGGGCGGATGGAGTATCACCGAGGATGGTTCGATGAATGATGAGATTTCGATGGAGTGGAAGGGCGACGGAAGTGAGGTAGAGACAAAGGGAAAGTGTTTCTCATCGAACCTTGCATGACGAGTAATATAGATACGCGTCGTAGCAGGATCGAAGCACTTAAAACCCTTGTGAACAGAGGAATATCCTAGAAAGATGCAGGGTAGACTGCGAGGTGAAAATTTGGTTGAGGCGTAATCCCTTAAACATGGATAAACGCAACAGCCAAACGGGTGGAAGGAGGAGTAGGACGGGACTGAGCCATATACTAGTTGAAAGAGGGAGCAGCCATCTAAAAGAGGAGTAGGAAGACGGTTGATTGTATAAACAGCAGTACTAAAGGCATCTACCCAAAAGGATTGAGGTAAGTTGGCGTGAAAGAGGGCTGTGAGACCAGTTTCAGTAATGTGGCGATGTTTCCGTTCAGCCCGGCCGTTTTGACTTGGGGTATAAGGACAGAAAAACCTATGATGAATACCTTTGGAAAGGAAAAAATCACGGACATTGTGGTTAGTGAATTCTGTGCCCCCATCAGATTGGAAGGTTTTGATTGAACACGAAAACTGATTTTCAACAAAGGCAGTAAAAACTTGTAGATGTTTGAAAAAATCAGATTTTCGCGCTAAAGGATAGAACCATGTAAAACGGGAGAAATCATCAATGAAAATGACATAATATCTGAAATTTGAAGTAGAGGTAATGGGAGCAGGACCCCAGAGATCACAGTGAATTAAATCAAGAAGATGCGAAGAACGCTTTTCATTAAGTTGAAACGGAAGTTTGGAACTTTTGGCAATTTGACAGGAATTACAAAGAGTACTAGACAAATAACGACTAGAAAGTGAAATATGACCTAATTTGCTAAGAAGTAGAAGAGACTCGGGCGGAGGATGACCTAGGCGAGCGTGCCAGACGTCCATGGATACTTGCATGGGCCTCGTCCTTGCGGTAGCAAGAAAAGCTGTGCAATCTCCATCCAGAACATAGAGGCCATCTCTACGGTGTCCGGTGGCAACAACATGATTTGTGTTCCGGTTCTGGACAAGAAATGAAGAGATTTTTAGTAATAGAAGGAACGACTAGGACATCAGATAGGTGAATATGAGAGTTGAGAGATAGGTTACCAGTGTGTGTGATAGGAAGATGAGCACCATTACCTACAACCACCTTTTGATTACCAGAATAAGGTTTGGCATTATCAAGAGTTGCAGGACTGGAAGTCATATGGGCAGAAGCGCCAGTGTCGATATACCAATCCGAATGGTCAGAAGATGGAATCGAACAGCCTGTGGCGAAGGCTTCGGCTAGGTTAGAAGACGGTTGCGGAGTGTATCTTTGAGGGCAGTGTAAGGCGTAGTGACCGTTAGTTCGGTAGATCTGGCAGTAAGGTGGGCGTTTCTGATTCTTTTGTCCATTGCCCTTCTTCTGATTTTTAGAGTACTGAGGTCGAGAGTCAGTGGGAGGTGGCCCAAGAATACCGCGACTAGATGAGGAGGCCGGCTTGCTGTAAAAAGCGACAGAGGCAGGAGCTGGAGGGTCAATGGACGTCTGAAACAGGGCGAAGCTTTCAGCCTTGGCGAGCAAATCAGCAAATGAAGAAATGGTAGGTAGGGCCATCTGTGCAGCGGAGAAGTTGACAAACGATGGCCCGAGGCCTCGGAGAAACCAGTGAGCCTTGTCGGTGTCGTCGACAGGGCGACCAATAGTAGAAAGCTGATCGCAGATGGCCTTGAAAGCGCGACCGTATTCTTTGACTGAGCGATCACCTTTCTTTAATAATTGAAGCTCGTCTTTCAGCTGGATCTCCCTGGTCTTTGATTTGTGGCTGAAAAAGGACTCGAGCGCAAGCCAGACTGAGTGTGAAGAAGCACAGCCTAGGGTTTCGGCCATGGCTTCGTCTGAAAGAGTAGATAGAAGAAGACTGAGGAGGCGTTGATCTTGAAAATGCCAGGAAGTATAGGCCGGATTGACAGTTGATACACCAGCAGCGTTTGTAAGCGTTGTGGGTGGAGAAGGAGTAGAACCATCAACGTAGCCAATCAGGTTTTGGCATGTAAGCAGCGGAACAATTTGACCCCGCCATAAGAGATATTTAGAAGAGGTAAGTTTGATGGTGATCATATGCACCAGGGTCGACAACGGGAGAGGGTCGACGGGAATATTAGGATCGGCCATTAGGGTTTAGCGGCTAGGGTTTGATAATTAGGGTTAGGGTTTAGCGGCTAGGGTTTAATAATTAGGGTTAGGGTTTTAGACGTAGGGTTTGCGGCTAGGGTTTGGCGAGGGAAGGAGATGCGGATGCAGGTTGAGGCTGCGCGAGCGTGAGGCTCGCGAAGGAAGGGAGGTGCGCTAGAGAGAGGGGCACGGAGGCGAGATGGTCGGCCGGCGTGAGGCCTGCACGACGATGACGAGG
>JAPKLW010000059.1:838974-854321 GCA_026898455.1 Plectranthus barbatus | reverse complement strand
CTGCACGACGATGACGAGGGAGAGGAGGAGAAAATTTTCCGCACGAGGGTGAGGCTCGCGAGGGAGAGAGTCGGCAGTGTTGAGGGCTGCACGACGGTGGGGAAGGGAGAGGAAGAGAGAGATGCGGTCGTGAGAGAGAGAGACGCAGCGTGAGAGAGGCGAGAGAGAGAGAGGTCAGGATCTGAGTTAGGCTGATACCATGATAGACCAATAATATTTGCCTCAATAATTAATGTATTATTGATCATGTATTTATAGAGTTTACAAGATATGAATAAAAGAATAAAAGATACAAGATGTGAATAAGATATCCTAATCCTATTGAGAATTGGAAATATCTTTAGTATGCATATCTTCAACCATATCTAGTCTAATAATATGTAATTAATTTATATTTCAAACTTTATTTGAATATTGAATATATATGTATATATATATATATATATATATATATATATATATATATATATTTGTATTTCTCACACTTCAAATGTTTAACATACATGATGCAGGGCCGGCCCTGAGGCCGTGCGAGAGGTGCGCCGCACCGGGGCCTCCGAATGAGAGGGGCACCATTTCTTAAAAATATATATAGTAGTAATATTATGCTAATTTATCTTAGTATACATTTAAAGAAAACTAATAAAAAACTGAGTTTTTAGCTTAACTGAATAGATTAACAAAAAATTATAATTTATATTTATCCTAACACAAATATTTAGTTCAATCCAAATTAAAAAACGAGACAAGATATTAAGATTTATTCGTTAATGATATCTATTACTAATTAAAAATAAATATTTACAGTCATGTCACATAATTTGCCACAAAATATCATTTTAAAAAAAATGAAATGTCTTATCATCTAAACGTTACTAGTTAGGTAAATTTTGTTTTATTTTCTGGATACATATATAGCGTTTATCTTTGATGAGTTTTGTAAAATTTCACAACTTCATGGTTTTAGATTTTTTATGCATTGTTAACTAGTTCACTTGCATAGTTTTAAATTCTTACATGTCATCTTGATTGATTTTTTTAGAATTTTGTTAGTTTAATTTAATTTTTTTAATTTTTAACCGTTGTTTCATAAACTAAACACCATGCGGTATATGTCTTTTACACCACTTTAGATATATTGACTTATTTAAAAAGATTGAATAATTTCATACATATGACAATACCCGTTACCGTTGCATAAGTTGGAAGATTTTTTTCAAAATTAAAGTTATTTAAATATTATATGCGATCGAGTATGTCACAAGAAATATTGAGTGAACTTGCTTTGACATAATATTGAATATTATATTTTATTAATATTCTTATTTATAATTACAAAAAAAATTAGGGCACCATTTTTCTTGTTCGCACGGGGCCTCCAAAATCACAGGGCTGGCCCTGCATGATGAATACTTTTTTAGGTGAAAACAACTAATTGAACTAGGAAAGATAAATAAAAATAAAATATAGAAGATATAGGCTAAGATATGGAAATATCTATCAATATCTCTAACACTTTAAATCGATTGACTTACTTATTGGGAAAAATAAAGCTATAAGAAATATTTAAGCAATTATGTAATACAGATCGATCTTTGCTGAGATGCTTGTAACCAAGAAAACAATTACGGATAGCCATTATCATATCATTATTTTTTAAATAAAAATAAATTTATTTAAATTAACTCGATCAAATATTTCTCGAGAACTCGAACTTAATTATGAATTTTAGTCACATATAAAATATTTTACTACTATACCCAAACAGGATACTATCATTCCACATTATTTTCATGATAAAAATGTGGGTTTTTGTCTCTGTATACTTAGTTTGGAATGATTATAAGGTTAGAGACAAATGAATTATCTCAATAGTAATTATGTTTTATTAATGTTAGGTGGTAGGTCATGTAAATGGAGCTACTCTTTTGTGTTGATGTTGATGCTTCGATACAAAGTAATCATTCATACTGAACAACGTACATTAACGTCCACAAGAAGTAAACAAGAGGTTACATATTCGATCCAATTAAGAGGTCACAGATTTGAACTAATTCCTTAAAGATATCTGTGTGTGTGAGTTTAATACATGTATTTCTATAAAAAAAAAATAAAACACATCCAGCCCATTTGTACCCTTATAACAAAACACATTTCCTATCTCTGTAATTCGTAAGGCTAATGCTAGATATTTAATTACTTTGTTCACATGGCTTGATCTTCTATGCATTACAAAATTTTTATCTCTATGCATCACATTAAAATGTTCTGCTTATACTAATTATTTTTCTTTATAGCCTTAAAAATAACAAAAGAGTTTTTACGATTTTTATCACACCCTTACACCATATATCTTCTTACCACACGTGTCCTCGAATTTTGCATGATCACAAATTAAATGTTTTTCTTTTATAATTGAATGCTTTTTTGTTATCGATCTTTAAGTAATTTCAAATTCTTCAATTTAGTATCAACATTTCTTCGCTAGATTGTTTGTCGATATCAGTTATCACTGAACGAATCATAGTCGTTACTTAGTGGTGATTAGGGATGTCAATAAAGCTCGAAACCGATGGGCCAGCCCGAAACCGGTGGGCTAAAATGCGGGTTAGGGTAGAAAAATTTCAACCCGAAATTGTTTTTAACCGAACGGGTTGAACCCGATGGGTTGGCAGCCCGAACGGGTTGAGCCCGGTGGGTTGCGGGTCGGCCCGTAGGTCCGACAATATTTAATAATATATATATATATATATATATATATATATATATATAATATTCATTCATTATTTCTAATATTATTTATATCCTATTATACCCATTAATTATACACCTAATTCCCTAAACCTAATTTTCCATCACACAAAATCTCATCTATCTTTCCCAATAACGTAATTTGTTACCCTCAAATCGAAAATTCCTCATTTCTTCCACTCGTCACTCTCCTAATTAGCGTACCTACTTATAATATTAATTTCTCAAATGGGAGTAAGTTCAACTTAGCATGCTTGATAAATGGATATAATTCAATCAACCAATGAGGGGAATAAGGAAGTACAACTACACATACCCTTTTATTAGAATAGACAATTTACTCGACCAACCAAAAGAAACCAACATCTTTTTTTTTTTAAAAAAAAAATCAATCTGAAATCGGGCTACCATCAATTGAAGATGCGAGTAGAGGACATCCCTGCCTTCCCTATGAAATACGGACACTACGAGTTCAACGTGATGCCATCCGGATTGACAAACGCGCCCATAGTGCTATGGACCTAGTGAACCCCCCATATTTAGATCGACTTGTCACAATATTCGTAGACAACATCTTGGAGAGCAAAAATACCGAGAGCATCTCAAGATTTTCCTAGATGCATTGAAGAAACAGAGAAGCCAGATAACACCTTATTCTTCAAAGGCAAAATTAGTGTCCCCGATAACGAGGAATTAGAAAAGAGAATCCTGAGAGAAGCACATTATACCCCGTATGTTGTACATCCGGGAGGAAACAAGAGGTATCAAGACTTAAAACAATCTTTCTTGTAGGATTGAATGAAGAGATGTAGCCAAATATGTCAAGAGTCGCTTAACCTGTCAACGGGTGAAAGTGCTACATTAGAGGCGCAGCGGAAAGCTACAACCACTTGCAATTTCCAAAATAGGAATGGGAACACATACCAATGGACCTTGTAACCAACTTATCTTGAACATAGAAAGAGAATACGACCATATGGGTAATCGTAGACAGATTGACTAAAAGCACCAATTTCTTGCCAACACAATCGACATATCGAACTGGAAGGTTTATGTAGATTTACGTGAAAGAAATAATCCGATTCCACAAAATACTAGAGACCCTTATAGAGATGCCAAATCCACGTCGAAATCCAAGACCAGTCTGCAAGGGAGCTTAGGACGCGACTGAACTTTAGCACCGCATACCATCCGTAACCCGATGGACAATCGGATGAAACGATCCAAGTCCTAGATAATATGCTAAGAGCCGTAGTGCGAGATCAAGGAGTAAAGTAGGAGCAAGTATTACCAATGATTGAATCTGCCTATAACAATAGCTACCAACCGACCATCAAAATGGCACATTAGAAGCGCTATACAGAAAGAAGTGCATGCTTGATTACAAATGAAGCAAATGGGAGTAAGTTCAACTTAGCATGCTTGATAAATGGATATAATTCAATCAACCAACGAGGGGAATAAGGAAGTACAACTACACATACTTGATTAGGAAAGGACATGCCAATGATTTACTAAAATGATATGCTTCTTTCGAATTGGAGAAAATAGATGAAATAATCGAAGCATTATGAAGGATTTCAGCGACAAGGTTAGAACAAATTGTATGCTTTCTTGGAAAAACAAGGAAACAACCAAATGAATTACTAAGAATTAACACTATTAAGAATGCTTGAACAAAGAAGGCATATTATCATCCTAAAGAATGATTGGGGATAGAGTATAACTAGGCATGCTCAATTCGAAGAAGTCAAGTCAAGAAACGATCACAAAATACAATCAAGCATGCTTGGAAAAAGGAACAAGAACAAAAATGTTCATATTCAAGGTAACAAGGAGGATAAGTGAGAAATAACCATGATTGATTCAAAGGAAACGAATTAATATCAAGGAAGCGAATGAGAACAAAGTGTAATCACGCATAATTAAAGATATGATAATATTTGACAATCAAGAAGGTAACAAAGGCAAAAATCACAACAATGCATGCTTAGTTCAATCAATTATTCAAAGTAAGAAGCAAAGTCAAAGAAACATGGAATAGTAAGTAAGCATGCAAATAATTTGGAGACCTCGATTACAATGAGGTTCCGGTATCGAGCTCAATAAAATCTAGTGCTCTGATACCACCCTCTATCGCGCCCCCAAACCGGGCCTATGCGACAGTCCCACATGCGAATAATGCACGCTAAGGGTTTTAGTGGTTTAAAATAACTTTAAACATTTATTTAAAAAGTAGCGGAAGCAAATAAAGATTTCAAAAATGGTCTTACTTTAATTTCAAATGAAAGGAGTTTAAATCTCAATTGATACTCAAGAATTTAAGTGTAATAAAAGCAAGTAAACATTTCCAAAGGACTTAATTATATTTTCAAGAGGCAAGAGTTTAAGTCCAAATGATAATCAAGGAAAATAAGCATAGCGGAAGCAAATAGAGTATTCTCAAGCAAGCGTGGATAATGGATAATGACAAATGAATTCAAGAAACGACCACCACGCGGGTCTTACGCCAAGTGCAACTTGGAACAATTAACAAACACGAACAACATATGGGAACTATGTATGAAGACATAGCCCCTTGAGTCTTGATACTTAATCAATTAGATTTCAAGGAACATGCCACATGCATTCGAATTAAATCATGCCAAGGACTTAAATAGATCATGCCATTCAAAACAATTGGACAAGGGGTAGTCACAAAAAGGACATAATTCAAGCTTACAACCATTTGACTCCAAAGAGGGTTCATGAATAAACATAGATTAGACTTACAAAATATTTTACTCCAAGTAGTGCAATTAGACATGCCAAATGACAAGGACAATAATAGATGTTTTCAAGGAATGGTCCAAAAGATTACATTTAAATGAGGTTCACAATAGAACCACCTTCTTAGCTTTCCACCACAACGCCGCCTCCACCGCCATCACCTTGTACCTGCATGTGGGGGAAAACACACACAGGGGCTGAGTACTCCGCATACCCAGTGTTCACGGTGTCCCGAAAACCGATTACATACATATATCATGATAACACCGCACACTCATGCATAATACAAGTTTTTGTTGAAATCATCATGTATATGCACAAAACATTTTTCCTCACATGGAAGCTTCCACTCGAATTAGGCACATAATCGTTTTCCATCAACATCATCAATATATCATATTCTTCATCACAATTCATATTAATCATGATCCACATAAATTAAACGGGGTAAGATAGGAGTGGCCACTCGCTATCTACCCGGTAAGGTTTCATTACCCTTACCCAACCGGTAGTCTTATTACTATCCGGGCTAATGCATTAGGCTTACAATATCACGGGGGTAGCCACTCCCCGATCCAACACATCTCCAAATAATTAACATTTATCCACCAATTCATATCATCATAACAATCAACAATCATACGGTGCCAAAATATTTTTGCGGTGTATCATGCTTTCTTTAAAAACAAAACATTTATTTTCAATTTGTAAATCATTTTGAAAAGAGAACCAAAAAGGAAAATAGGATAAAATAGTGTCCACCTTACTTATGAGGCGAAGGTTTACTTGGTGCCACTAGTTGAAGCTTCCTTTTGATAATCACCAACACCTAGATTATTTAACATTTAATTACTAGGTGTGTTCGTGTAGTTTGATGCATCAGCTATTTCAATAAATAAGAATGATGTTCATTTTAATGAGCTTCATGTGGCACTTCATTTTAAGTCTACAATATATCATTCATTTTTTTTATTTATCACTAAGTACAAACTTGCATAATCATTATCTACTTATCATGCTCAATATTTAAGTGTTTTTATCTATTACACATAATTCCTTAGTCTCTTTTGATCAAGTATGCTCATATATTTATTTATGACCTATTCCTAGTGATGCAATTAGTTTAATTTAAAATCATGTTAATGTCCTAGTTCTAAATGTAAATGAGTGATCAATTAAAGATGCAATATATTTTAAAAGTATTCCTAATTTGAGAAAATGTGTTTATTAGTTTTAGAAAAATATATGAATGCAAGCAAATGACTCTATGTTATTTAACTTAGTGAAATTCTCCTAGTCATGTATCTAAATGTGACCCTGTTTTCAAAGTGATGCCGACTACAATTTACAGAGCATTTGAGTATGAAATTTTATATGCATAAACTATATTTCAACATGAATATGCTCCAATTGACGGTTTGTAAAAATCATTTTTCGTTTGGAAGATACGGGCTGGGGGAGATTGATTTTCCTGAATGGTTTTGCTACAGGCTAAAACAGGGGTGCAGTCTTTAAAAATTAATTGTGACCAAAATACTTGTGATATTGACTTGAAACTTTATGTGCAGACTCTATAATGTGTTAAGACTCTAAGGTGTCTAAGTGCATTTTCAAAATCAGTTTTTGACATGCAACACAAAATGACACATTTTATTGCAGAGAGCATAACTTTCAAACCATATTGTATTTTGACATGAATCTAAAGCTAAAATATTCCTAACACATTCAAGTATAACATATTTAAATTTCAGACCCATTGAGTTCCATTTGACTTGACTGACACAGCAAAACAGGGAGCTCATTTCACAGACTTCATCTCAGCATGCTCATTTCACTCTAACATGTATAAATTCGTGGCTAACCCACTTTCATCAACATGTAGGATCAATTTCAGACATCACACATCTCATATAATGTTAATAAATCATATATCTCATGGTGTATCATGTATTCAAACAATATATCAACAATAAGCATCAACATATTCAAGATTGGTCATTAGACATGCTTATCTTCGGCCCTAGTTCATCATTTGCTCTAAAATTTGACAAGGGGACTCTTGATCTTACATGCAAGCTTCTAAACGTGTTTAAGAAGATCTAAAGAGGGTAAATAGAGGTTACTTGAAGAGTTTAAGTCCAGATTTAAGCTTCTCTTCCTCAAACTTCGAAAATGGCTCTTCCTAGCTCCTATTTGTTCTCTTCTTGCTTCCTACCCCTTGCACGTCTCTAGATCTATCATTTAGCTCCATGGATCTTCATTTTCCAGCCTTGGTCGAAATTGAAAGCTTGGGATTGAGGGGTGTTGTTGGGTTCAAAAGAAAGAGGAAGGTGAGGGGGTAAGGTTTTTGTAAAAATGGAGGTGATTTGAGGTGGAAATGGTGTAGTTCTAGCTTGGTTTTAGTGGCTGTATTTTGAGAGCTTCAATGGAGGTTCTACAATGGTGATGAGAGGTTGGAGAAGATGAAATGAATGTGGAGAGATGGTGTGTGTCGATCAAGAGAGGGGAGAAGGGAGGTGGAGTGTAGTGTTGTATAACTTTTGTATATATATGTGAGAGGCAATGATTGTGTCTACACACTTTTCCTTCATGACTACTTTGCCCTTCTATTATTTAAATGGCCACACAAAATGTTTCTCCTAAAGGGCCTAGCATGGTAATTAAGCCATGCTCACACATGTATTAAAATATTCCAATACTAAACATTTTCCCCAATATCTATATACATATATATATATCTTAAGGTTGGAGTTTACATAATTCCCCTATCTTATTTAAATAGGGCCGAAAATCTCTAGGAGAGAATATGAAATAATGCCCGTAAATTTGCTTCGGAAATAAGTCTCGAATATATTCACAAATAATATCAGAAGAAAATTAATATGAAATATTTCTCTTATTATTTCTATATGTAGCCGAAATAGGGAAATTTAGGAAATAAATTCTGTAACTCACCTCGAAATTATTATCGATTAATTATGCTACACCGATTTAAATTATGAAATCGGACTTTGAAAAATCCTCATGAAATTATTTAAATAGACTAAGGTAAAATGAGTTTCAATTTATTTTCTTCTATTGGGCCACTCACTTGTATTTCTAGTTGGGCTCTATTTATTTATTCTAATTGGGTCAACATATATGAGAGGATAATTATATAAATAAATTCTTTAGCCCATTACTTCACATGATTTAATACTTGAGCTTAAATTAATTTATCTAGCCCATGTTATAATAATAAGGTGGCTAAACATAGTTTTAATAATTAGGCCGATAAATATTAATCGCACTTTAATTCTTCGTTACGCATATTAAAATAATTATTTAGCGTAGATAATATGGCACGGAAAATGCGGGGTGTTACATTGTACCCCCAAAATTTAATTTTTTTATTATTAAATATATATAAATACTTATATAATGTACCCCAAATATAATTTTATGCATATATTGTATCCCTAATTATAACTTTCTAGATCGGTAGATCCGTCCCTGACTCCACCTGGCTTGGGTCGGCCTGCTGCTTGGCCTATCTAAACATGAGTGGATCTTGTTTCAGGCCTCTTTAGTGGACTTGTTCAATTATACACCAACAACAATCAAACTATAAAAATATAATACTAAATAAATATAATAATGTATTAATAAATATTAAGATTCAATACGACTATTATTCTTAAAATGTCTCAATAATCCAAGGATAAGAAATTAAAATTAAAAAAAAAAACATTATAAATGAAGATTTGTTGAAATAAATATATAAGAAAGATACTATCATTAAAAATATTTATATTATTTAAAATAAAAATAATACTTATATATTTAGTAGTAAACGTATATTCTAAATTTTAGAATCTCATACTCTACTGTAGATTTTTTATATGATATATCGAGGTAGGGGTGTAATCGAACCGAATCGAGTCGAGTAGTGTTGTGCTCAAGTTTGACTCATATAGTTTCGAGTTGAGCTTCGAGCTTTTTTATCGAATACTTTGATGTTCACAAACTTTATCGAACTTAAACGAACTTTCTAAATTTAGAATATATTTTAAATTTTCATTATTATTTTTAAGAAAAAAGTTATCTATTCCAAAATTAATATCATATTCATGTTCAAATTCTTAATTTTTTCATTATTAGAAAGATTTATCATTATTGTTTCCCTTAAATTATGAAAATATTATTTTTATAAAAATAATTATTTTATATTTCTTATTAATTTTAGTTAACGAGTCTGCTCACGAGTCGAATACTATGATGCTCAAGTTTGGTATGTTTAATAAACAAGCTTTACTAAACGAACGAGATTTTATCGAGTCGAGATCCGAGTAACTCACGAACAGTTTGGTTCATTCATACCCTTAATCAGAGGCAATGAAACGGGTGAAAATAACTCAGGCTGTAGGGAGGAAATAATTTGGGCCAAATGTAAGCTAGTATTGGGCCTACAGCCAACAATCTTCATTTTCGGCTTTATGGACTATGGACTACTGTCCCAGCATTAGAATTAGATGACCATCAGTGCAAATCACTCAAAACAAGAATAACCTAAATTTAGCCCGAGTTTTTTTTGTTTTTATAGTATCGTGATTCGACATTTTATAGGATAACCCTTCATAAAAAAGAAAATAAAATGAAAATAAGATAAAAAATGATATAAAATGATTGAAAAGTCTGCATATAAGTGTATTAACTACATAAACATCACATGGGGCGGCACTATCATGCTTCCATGTTAGCTCTCCTAAGTCTAAGACAAAGACACTATCTTTTACAGTAACCAATTTCACCATAAATAAAGTATTTTTTGTCCATATCCCTAGATTTAATTAAACCTTTACTTTTCATCTTGTTTCTTTAACTGACTCAATCAAGAACTTTTTAATAAGATTAATCTCAGATTTTTTTCAAAATAATTCATTTTTTCTAAGTATGATTGATTAAATTATGCATTCAATTTATATTTATAATTAAGTTAAATTAAATAGTTTTAATTATAGTTAATAAAATCTATAAGTTTATTAGAGATTGTTCTATTAATGCAATTATAATTTTTTATATAATGCTTCTAGAAGTAATATACTCACAAAAAAGATGTACTTTTATATCCTTTTATGTTTTTTCTTAACTTGTGATATATTTTTATGTAAAAGATGATGAGTCATGTAATTAACTTCACAGTTAGGATAACTTGCAAGTTTTATATTTTTGTAACAGTCACTGATATACACCCCATATATTCAATGCAATGTTACTATCCATATCACATATATATTTTTAAAGATGAGTGTCACTTAAAATTCTACTTACTTCCTTTGATATATTTGTATATGTCTACAAGTAATATTTTTTTAGTTGAATAAATATTTGGGAGATTGTTGAATTTTGGGGCTTCCGTTCGTTTTCAGAATCAGTGGTTGCTTTATTGTACGAAACGTTTTCATTTTTAATTGTACAACGAATTATAGTTGAACACATTTCGAGATTGGTCTGACTCACAAAGTTATTGAGTAAAAAATGAATCGATAGAAATATAGAATCAGTTTCGATAATTTTAATAAACCTATATTTGTAAATAAATTATAATATATGTGTACGTGCATGGCGGCCCTGTAATTTCAGGGGCCCTGTGCGATTAGTATAGATGGTGCCCCTATTTTATAATTATAATTATAAATAAAAAAACTAATAAAATATAATATAAGTATAAAATATAGCCCATATAATCTTTAATTGCAATTTGTTCAAAAACTATAAATTGCAAAACAAAAAAAAAACTCATGTTTTTACTTTAAATCATGCAATTTTTTATTATGTTCATCGAAAAACAAATCTGAAATAAAATAAACAAGCAAAATGTATACCTATGATTTACATATACTCTTATAATTCTCTTTTATTTTTTAACAAGACTCGCCACTGAGAATTTCACAATCTATTTGTTATAAAATAACTAACAATCTATTAGATCATTTTTTCCAAATTCATTTAAATAGACTAATCACATTTTTAAATTATAAAATAACTAATATAATATTGTGAAGAATAGTATTTTTATATCTTATCATTTATTTTATTTGAATTTTTAAACTTATATTAGGCAAAATATAAATTTAAGTCAAATATTGTTTATTTTAATTAAGTTTTAAAGATAAATTTATTTCTTTTGGGATTGATATGATTTTGTAAATTCAACATTAAAATAAATAAATAATATATTAATAATAAAAATTATATAAAAATGGTGCCCAAAAATTTTTGGGCCCATGTGCAGCGTACCTCCCGCACGATCTCAGGGCCGACCCGACCCTGTGTACGTGTACAAATGCATGTTCATGGCTAACTATTTAAGTATTTATTATAAATAGAACCTACGTAACCCTTTACCAGATATCTATTCAACCATTAATTCTGCTGCATCGTTTCGCTGCTTGCAGTCAACAATGGCAATCCAAGATCGTAAAAACCTCCACATTGCTATGTTCCCATGGCTTGCCTTCGGACACATAATCCCATACCTCGACCTCGCCAAACTCATCGCCCTTAAGGGTCACAAGATCTCCTTCATCTCCACTCCCAGAAACATTGACCGCCTCCCACAACTCCCTCCAAATCTAGCTTCTTCCATTACATTAGTCAAAATCCCTCTCCCCAATCTCCCCGACCTGCCGGAAAATGCAGAGGCTACCATGGACCTCCGCCACGCCGACCAAACGGACTCTCTCAAGAGAGCCTTCGATGGCCTCGAACCCGGGTTGGCCCGTTTCTTGGAAGAGTCCAGACCCGACTGGGTCATTTACGATTTCGCTGCAATATGGCTGCCTCCGATCGCGGCCCGCCTCGGGATTCACGGGGCTTTCTTCTTCATCATCAATGCATGGCACCTTGCTTTTTACGGGTCGACCCATGATATGATCAACGGGTTGGATTACCGGTCCAAGCCCGAAGATTTCATGGTCCCTCCCAAATGGATCAAGTTCGACACCAATGTGGCTTATCGCCGGTTTGAAGCCAACTGGACAGTCGGGTCGGTTCATAATAAGGATTCCGGGTATTCGGATATTCAACGTGGTGGTAAAGTGATAGCTGGATCCAAAGCCGTGGTTATCAGATACTGTCGTGAATTCGAACCGCAATGGCTGGATGTGCTCAGTGAACTTCACGACACCCCAGTTATCCCGATTGGGTTAATGCCGCCGGCGCCGGAGCAACGAGTCGGTGGAGGAGGTGATGGTGATGAAGGTTGGGCAGCGATAAGACATTGGCTAGACAGTCAAGAGAAAGGATCGGTGATATATGTTGCCCTAGGGAGCGAGGTGACGCCGAGTCAAGACCAACTCAACGAGTTAGCTCATGGGCTGGAGTTATCCGGTGTTCCCTTCTTTTGGGTTCTGCGGAAGGCATCCGGGTCAGAGGGATCAGTGGCGGTGGAGCTGCCGGAGGGGCTGGAGGAGAGAGTGAAGGGTAGAGGGATGGTGTGGAGGAAGTGGGCGCCGCAGTTGAAGATTCTGAGTCATGAGTCGGTGGGTGGGTTCTTGACTCATTGCGGGTGGAGTTCCATTTTGGAGGGGCTGATGTTCGGTCGGCCGTTGGTAACACTGCCATTTATGGTAGACCAAGGTTTGAATTCTAGGGTGGTTGTTGGGAGACAGCTAGGGGCAGAAATTGCAAGAAATGAGTTGGACGGGACGTACACGAGGAACTCGGTCGCTGACTCAGTGAAGTTGGTGATGATTGAAGACGACGGGAAGAACTTGAGAGAGAAGGCTGAGGAAATATCTGCAGTTTTTGCCGACACAAAATTGCACGATGGATACGTCAACAGCTTCATTCATTTCCTCGAAAATCATCGCCCTCTGTGAATAAAGATGACGCCGTTACTTCCTTTCCGTCAGCCCAACTATTAATTTACTAGTTGTAAGTCATGAACGCTGTTGTAAGTCATGAACGCTGCGTGTATTAAAGTATTTAATAGTAAAAATAAAAGTTGCATAATAAATTTTGAAAAGACTTTTTTAATGTTATATTTTGAGTGGATGAATTTTTAATATTACTATTTACAAATTAAATTGCAACATTCATAAAACATGTTGATCATCAAACGACATCATTTAATTAGTCAATGATTGAAAATTTCATATATAATTACTAGGTTATGATTGAAAATTGTAATAAAAAGTATTCTCGCCCTTCTAATTTAAAGTTTTTCTGCCAAAATCAAATTGTTTGATTTTGAAATCTCTTTTCAAGGTAGGAAGACTTAGAGAGGTCAAATGGAATCTAAATCGAAATTTAATTTGAAGGTTAACTGTTCCGAACCAAAATCACCAATTATGATTCCGAACTCGAATTGAATCCATATTTACAGATCAGTTCAGGTTTTTTTTTTTTTTTGGAAAGGTTCATTTGGTTGGAGTTTTGAATTCTGAAAATTCGAAAAAGTTTTTTAAAAAATATTATGGTTTTTGGTTCTAATGAGATCACTCTACTTTAACTTGAACCAGCAATTCCAAACTGAAATTGCCAATTCAAATATTTTTTTTCATAAAATCAAAATCGCCAAATTGTACTTCCTCCGTCCCGTTTAAATAGGCCCCTTTATTTTTGGCACGTAAATTAAGAGTTGTGAGTATAGAATGAGTTAGTAGAATGAATATTTTATTATTGAGTGTGAAAAAATTACCATTTTTGGAAAGGGGCCAATTTAGTTGGGACGCCGAATTCAATAAGTTGGCCTATTCTAGCAGGACGGAGGGAGTATTTAGATGGGCCAATTCCAACTATTATAAAACGTAAACTTTGACTATAACAAGACAATGCAAATTTTGTATTGTCTATAAAGATGAAGTTTATTTTGAAACTTCATTGTCTATAACAATATAGACAATACGGTTTTCCGCATCGTCTATGTCCTTATAGACAACGCATAATTCTGCATTCTATAGTGAATTTTTGCATTGTTGATATGTTTATTATTATTATTTTTTTAATTTAAAAAATCTTGTAAAAATGATTAAAATAATTTATGAAATCTTAAGCTATATATTGAAACCCAATATGAATAATATAAAATTACATCAAAACTATTCTCAAAATTGCAGTATAGATGGTACAAGATAATAATGTCTCAAACAAAATTCAAGTAGAAAAAGGAAAACTCTACAATCCTTGAAATTTAAACAAAAAAAGTTAACTAATTACTCCAAATCTGACAAAAGCCTTCAATGAGCCTCAAGCGACATCCATGCATCGTCAGCTGTTCCGGGAAGAATACAAGATAGAGTCAGCAATGGAAGAGATAAAAGTAAAAATATATGTGAACTATTAATGAGAATGTTGTGTTAAATTAAATATCTTTGATATTCTAATGATTAATCAAACTCAAACATATTCACATATTGATATCCTATTGAGAATCGAGCAGCATAACGTATTAAAATGCTTCAACCGAAAAATGAACGAGTCACATATTTTGAGATATAACGATAATACAACCTCCATACAGACAAGAAATAATGATAAAATGAGAAAATAAACAATGATAACAAAGCCCCACACGAACGAGAAATAACGATAAAACAATAAATCAAGCATATCTAACACTTACTAGAAGTAGTAGCAGGCTAGAAGCTATAGGGTAGTTAAATATTAGGAAACTTTTGTTCTCTTTGCCTGCGTTTGAACCATGTTTATTTGAAGCAAGTGATGATAGACTAGTGACACGAGGTGTCAAGTTCGGCCCCAGATTCTCGGTCCCAGTCGATCCCATGCGTGCTAAGCCCCTTTGTTCCGTCGATGATCATCATTGCTAATGCCTGTTCCGTGCT
>JAPKLW010000059.1:775327-838964 GCA_026898455.1 Plectranthus barbatus | reverse complement strand
CCGAGAGAATCGGGGTGCCGCGCGGGTCATCCGCTGGACCCGTGACACTAGAAAGGAACATCAGAACTCTTTTTGGAGATATGACTTGGTCTAATGAGAATCTCTCTGATGCTCAAGAATTGGTTGCTTATATACTTTAATTCTATAAAATTAAAGGAAAGGTCTTGGGTTAGGCAGACCTAAACGATTTAGGCGAGTTTTATCCATTAACCCAAGCTCAAACCCATATAATATACCCTAATTGGGATTAATAAACCCTATTTGGGATGGGTCAACCCATTTAGGTAGGATAAAACCCGCCTAAACCGTTTAGGCCAATCTAACGCAAGTTTTTGCCAAAATTAAATAATTTTAGTTGATGCCATTAGCCTTGCTTTCATCTGCCAGTTTGAACCCACCTCAACCAATTTTCCAGTTCAACTAAATTTACATCCACGCGATGTGCAAATTAATAAATGATATTTTATTTTTAATATAATGATATAATTTGTAAAATTATATATTCATATATTATAATTTGTAATTTTCTAACTAAGTTAATTTTTTTCATTAATATATTATAATATTATACATCCAATTATATAAATAAATCCTCAGATTTCATATTTTATTTTTATTATAATAGTAAATTAAAGTGTTTCATATTTTAAAATTAAAAAAAAATTCTACACTTCTCAATTCTCTAATTAACTTCAAATTATTAAATTTTTTCTCACTTTAGTTTGATTTAAAAATGTTACGTAACTAACAATGGAGCACAAAGCTTAGAGATATTTAGTTTGAAATGATTAATCATCCGATTTTCAACACACATAATTAATTAATAAATAGTTTAATCACGTAGAGAACTTGTTTTAATATTCTTTGTTCTCATAGTAAATTATAATTTTAAATAGCATAAACATTTGTAAAATGATGATTAAATGAAATTAAATAAAAAATCTCATAAAAGATAAAATAATTAAAATATATTTTTAGACACAAATATACAACACTATATTTATATTGTGAATACCTATTTTATACTTTTACTTCAAAATTATGAAATTTAATAAAATATTCAGACATGATTCATTTCCATGAAGTTGATAAAAATAAATTTTGTATCTAAAAAACTCAAATTTCAAATATTTTGAGCACTCTAAAATTTTGATTTGACTTGAAATCTATGCAGAGCAATCAGCATGACTATAACCAGTAGGTGAGGAATGCTATTACAAAAATTAATTGACAATTGGATTGGACAATTGAGTTTGAAAATGTGCTTGAGACTCATGTTGCATGAAATTTTTGTAGTTTAGGGGGTGAAATTGGGCAGTAAACTACTTAGTAGACTACTTGCTTTTAGTATATTTAGTAGATTACCAAAAAAAACTAACCTTTCTTTGTAAATGGTGATTTGCTCTTTTGTACTAGTAATAGTATATTTAGTAGATTACCAAAAAAAACTAACCTTTCTTTGTAAATGGTGATTTGCTCTTTTGTACTAGTAATTCATCACTTGGTCTCTCTAGTGATGATAAACAGACAGTGGCTTCTAACTATTCATTATTTGCTCATTGTGAACTCCCGTTTTTTATGTAGTTATTTTGATTGATAGTATTCAGTCTTTTTTTCCAAATTCTGTATTATACCGATATTTATTTTGGGGCTCATTTAACATGTTTTAATAAATATGTCCAGTACATTTTCAATCTAGCACTATTCTTGAAAAAAATGTGTATCTTCTGTAGAAGAGATTGCCTAGTGTATCTTCTGTATTATACCGATATTTATTTTGGGGCTCATTTAACATGTTTTAATAAATATTGATTTTTCAGAGGTCTTGATAAACTTTCCGTAAGCTGCTTCTTTTATTTTTAAAATCTTATGTTAAAAATATCACCAGAATATTTTAAAGAATAGGTACTTTTTTGTTAGTATATTTTAAAGGCCGTTCTAATTTGCTTCTATGATTAAAGTTGGGATGATATTGTATAATTATCTTTCTGATTAAAAACAGTATTATATGCATATTCTTCCATGTACCAGTTATCATGTATTAAGATATATTCTTGAGATTTAAATTTATATTACAACTCATAACATTCCATAGTGTTCTGCAAAATTAGCACCGCATTTTGGTTCACCACAAAAGCAAAGAGCAACACAAGCAAAAGCAGCACAATTATTCGTAATAATGCACATGCAGAGAATTATCCTTCCCCCACCCACACACAAACAGAGAGACCCCAACAGAAAAAAAAAAAAAAAAAAAAGGCCCAAAAAGATATTATATATAAAAAAGAAAATCCAAAAATTTGCTTAGGCATGTCTAAATGGTTCAGGCGGATTTTATTCATACTCAAATGGGTTTACCCATTCCAAATAGGGTTTATTAATCCCCAATTAGGGTATATTAGATGGATTTGACTTGAATTAATGGATAAAACCTGCCTAAAATATTTAAGCGTGCCTAACCTGAGACTTTCTCAAAGAAAAAAAAGTATGTAAAGCTAAATAGAAAAGGTGGCTTTGAGATGGTGGAACTAAAAATAAAAGCACAGTTCAGGTAAAGAAAAAGATTGGTTTTGTGAATGAAAGTGAGTAGGGGAGTTTGGCAGAAAATATACAAATTCAAAGCAATAGGCGCCACAAACTGAACAAAGTAAAACAACAGAGGGAAAGATACTTGACAAAAGCATATCATGATACATGCAATAGCTGGTTAAAGTAACAATTAACTAGGGGTGAGCATTCGGTTATTTCGGTCGGTTTTTGCCTAAAAAATAACCGAACCGAAATAACCGAATTTTTTTTGGACACAACCGAACCGAACCGAATAAGGCTGATAACCGAACCGAATTTCCAATTCGGTTTTCGGTGCGTAATTTTGGTTATTTCTGTTTAAACCGAATTTCTTTTAAAAAATTATAAAACCTAAAAACTAATCATATTTCTTGAATAATTCAACAAAAATTTAATCATAAAATAATCATCAATACAACCTATACTTTTAAAATAAAAAAAATCAACATAAATTGAATTAGGTTGTGCTTGTGTGGCGGTGGGTGTAGACAAATTAGGTTGAAGACGTAAATGAATTATTTAGGTTTAGGTTGAAGACGTAAATGAATTATTTAGGTTGAAGACGTAAATGAATTATTTAGGTTTAGCGGTGTTTAGGTTTAGATTTTTTAGAAATAAAAAATTATTTGTATTATTTATATATTAATTATATATATAAAATAATATTTTATATATATATATATATATAATTTCGGTTATTTCGGTCCGAAAAAAATATAACCGAACCGAAATAACCAAAATTTTTGAAAAAATAAACCGAACTGAGCCGAAAACTGAAATAACCGAACCAAAATAACCAAAAAAATTTCGATTTGGTTCGGTTTTCGGTTATTTCGGTTTCTTGCTCACCCCTACAATTAACCACCTTTTCTTGATCCATAAAATGTATTGATTGATGTTACTTTGGAGTTCCCCGTTCTCAATACCCATGCATGCACCCTGGACAGTTGACATAATTTTTTATCAGCGATTTTCTCAAAGTCTCCAACAACTTTACAAAACCATAACACCATACAGGACATCTAACAGAAGATTCATCTAGATTAATGTATATGCAACAGCCTCTTGAGTTTAAATATAACATAACTTCGCAACCTCAATTATCTGTGTAGAGCACATTTTGAAAGGAATATATGAGAAACGTTTAGAAAAAAAATAAATATAACTCAATAAGTTATAGCTGAAAGATTTTCCTACAAGTATTGGAAGGTCACTTTAAAACTAAATTTTAAAGATGTTGAGTCATTCACAATCACAATACAATATACCTCAGACTTCACTCCAATCTCCTAAGCTTCAGATTGCTTCACCGTTTCTGTAAGTACATACAAACTAAGAAAACCGACATCAAGTGACTGATTGACAGCGGATTTTCAAATATAACAAATTAAAAAGGCTGAAGAGATTTTAGTTGTCTGTAGTCCAGCGACAAGGTTATTTTCAATTCATTGTTTTTTTTTATGTCTGTAAATAAAGCTAGAATTAGTCGATGGCAAAGGCGCAAGTTCCAGATGGTGAACAAGAAGAAAGGCATCAATAAGATTCAAATTCGGACAATTAATTTTTTCTCTACTTCCCTCTTCTAGAAGATGTAGAAACAGCACAAGCAGAAATATATATATATATATATATATATATATATATATATATAGCTTAGATCATATGAGAATAGATGTTAATGTAAGAAATGAGAATAAATCCCAGCCTTTGATTTCACAAGATCTGCGGTCATGCTTTAATAATTTCCGTTTTCATTTTATCCTCTGCGAACTTCATTATTACATATTTAAGGGTAGCGTTGTCATTTAACCTGATGGTATCTCCCTCAAATCATTTCTATTTTCATTTTATCCTCCGCGAACTTCATTATTACATATTTGGATCTGTAATTCCTTTTCTTTTTTATTTTTCACAAGATTTCGATTGCCTTGTTGAGTCATCTAATTCTCTAAAATTAAATTAAATTTTATTATTATTAATTGAATTTTCTAATTTAATGAAGTTTTAAATAGATAAAATAAACTTAACATATTCTTCTGAAAAATTAATTTTATTTTTATTAATTTAATTTAATTTTTCTCATTTAATCAAGTATAGAAAATTAAGAGAAATGTTTCTAAAAATTTGATTTTTTTCTTTGAATGATGTAAATAGGAGATAAAATAAAGAGAACTTAAATACTTTTTCCGAAAAATTAATTTTATTTTTATTTAATTTAATTTTTTTATTTAATGACTTATAGAGGATATAAAATGAAGAGAACTGTTTCTAAAAATTTGATTTTTTTTATTTAATGATGTATATAGGAAATAAAATGAAGAGAATTGAAATCATTTTTTTCCGAAAAATTGATTTTATTTTTATTTAATTTATTTTATAATGAACAACAATTGAGATAAAATGAAGAATGACTAAGATATAATGAAGAACTGCTAAGATAAAATGCATGTCACATATAACATCAAAATTCACATCGAATTTATTTTATAATGAATCACAATTGAGATAAAATGAAGAATAACTAAGATATAATGAAGAACTGCTAAGATAAAATGCATGTCACCTGTAACATCAAAATTCGAATCGAATTTATTTTATAATGATTCGCAATTGAGATAAAATGAAGTATAAGTAAGATAAAATGAAGTATATAATACATAAAATGAACAAAACACAACTCTTGCGCCCTGTACGTTCGTAATGACTATGTTGCCCTTAAATGAAGTAAAATGAGGATATTATGCCGCGTTTTTGTTAAAGCTCTTATGTAATCTGGATCGTTGATGTTGGCAAATCTATAGACGAGATTTATTCTCATTTCTCATGATAAGGGTTATTCTCACCAGATCAGCCCCCTATATATATATATATAAAGAGGAGGGATCATGTAAAAAAAATCTTCATGTGAGAAAAAGAATGAATCATGTCCATCAAATTTAAAAAATTCAAAGGTTGATATTGAATCAAGCAACAACTAAAATGCAATCAAACAGCAACTAAAATGAAATCAAGCAACAAAATAATCAAGCAACAACTAAAGCACAATCAAGCAATATTGCAATCAAGCAACGACCTGAATACAATCAAGCAATGACGTGAATGCAATCAAGCATCTTTGTCACTTTCTCACGTTAAGAGTTTTCTCACTGGATCCGCTCCCTATATATAAATATAGCTAAACTGTTGTTGTTCTTAATATCAACTCAAAATCATTCCACAAGTTCGCATTGCTGTGGAATTGGATTATCACAAGCCTAGTTGACCAACTCATGAACGATCAGGAGACTCTGCTTTTCAACCGAATTGAAATAATCAGCACATATTAGGTTAACAACGAACATATCCGCTCGGCCATTCTGTTTCGATTATATGCAGGGGTGGAGGCAGACTTCAAGTTCAGGGGCTCGACCATATCACGATTGGATCAAGTCTTATAAATATAACTAAATAAAAATAAAAATTCCGCTGGGGGTCGGCAGCCCCCAGCCCAAGATTGCCTTCGCCCCTATTATATGGTCCAATTTTATCATACAAATTTATCAAAAATCATTTAATATTTAAACAAAACTTTCAACATTATTCTTATTTAAAATATTAATTATCCTCTCATTTCATAATCTTAAATTTAATATTCTTATTTTCCTAAATTATTTAAAGGTATAATTATAAATTGGGTAATTCTAAATGCATCCACTAATTTTCTCCATACAGCCTCTTTTTAAATTTAATATTAAATTATTACTTAATATTACTAATTTATCCTCATAACATCTTAATTAAAAAGAGATTTCTATTCACAACTCACAGCCTCCACAACAAAAAAATTTACCAACACAAAATAAAACCCCCGCCATACAGGCATACACACCGACGAACACAATCGGAAATATTAAAATCTAAATGGTGAAATAAGAAAGAAACCAGTTTCCAAATTTTTTTTAAGAAATTCACAACTTACATAAAAAAAAAACTCTCGTAATTTATTCTCTTTATCAATAAATACTCCATTCCTCATCAAGTATTTTCAATACAAGAAATCGTCCTCAACAAAATAAGATTGGGGCTCAATTATTTTAAGTATTTTGTTTAAACAGTATTTCAAATTATGGATATGGAGATCAATATCGACTTGCAGACTTACATTTCAATAAAATGAATTTTTTTTTCTTATACAAAGCTTGCGTCGAGTGCCGCACACACTGAGCAGTATGTGATATGGGGCACTATTTTACAAGTCATTTGTTGTTGGACTGTGTGAAATTTTGGTGGAGATTATCTGCGTGAGAACGAGGAAGAATGGGGAGAGATATACGATTTGTTTTTTCATTTTTTATTAAAATCTTATTTTAATGGCTATAAGGATAAAATAGTATTTTCAAATAATATTATAATTTTATTTTAAAAAAGAGGCTATGTTGAGAAAAATGGTGACTGTGTTTAGAATTATCCTTATAAATTAACAAATAAAAATAATAATAAATATAAAAAATAAACTATATAATTGAAACATCTTAAAATAGTAACCCGTACTAAATAATTAAAATGGATAAAGTAATTTTTAAGCAGCCTAATAAATTTGTAATGGATAACGTCAACAGCTTCATTCATCAATCATCCTCGTAAATCATCGGCCTTTTTTAAGAATGATGACGCCGTTACTGTTTTCTTTTCGGACAACCCAATTATTTATATGCTAAATTCATCTTTCAACTCAAATGGGTTCACTCATCCCAAATAGAGTTTATTAATCTCCAATTAGGGTATATTAGATGGGTTTGGATTGGGTTAATGGATAAAATCCGCCTAAACTGTTTATGTGTACTTAACCTGAGACATTCCCAAAATCAATAGATAACAATCATAAAAAGTACTCCCTCCGTCACGATGAATTGTTTTGGGTTGATCGGATACAATAGCCAAGGATTGTGAGTGTAAAGTAAGTTGAATAGAATTAATATTTTATTCTTAAGTGTGAAAAATTGTCATTTTAAGTAATAAGATAATTAAAGTGGGACGGACAAAAAAGGAAAGTGCAATAATTGAAGTAGAATGGAGGGAGTATGGATTTTACTAAAATTTATCCCCCATCATCAGCCCTTCATACACTTTTCTTCTTTATTTCAGCACATTTTCTTCATAAGAACTCGTCAATAAAGAAAGTTATTTCATATAAATATTAGGACCTCTTACTACAAGAACCAAAAAAAAAATAAAAAAAATACGAATGAATGTGAAACTTGATGCCATTCCTAGTCAAATAGAAAACTTCAATTCTAATACAAAATTATTCATTATATCGTTACACCTTACTTCTTACTAGTATAATTTTCAGCTCCATATCTCAATAATTATGTAACGTACATAATTTGCTATGACGATTGTAACCAAGAAAATTAATATTGTACTCGCCATTAATATTGTATTTCTTGAAGTAAACTATATATTCAATATTATTTTCATGTTGTCGGTAATGCTGTGGGTTTTTTTCTACGTCATCACCTTTCTTATATGTATGATTAATTTGTAATGATAATAAAGTTAGAGATAATGAGCAGCATTTCACAATCATGTATCATCACAATAAACATGAAAAAAATATACATTTCACAATTATGAAAAAAAAAATGAAAGACGAGTGCTTATTCTCATTTACACAAGATTCAACATACATATAGGAGATCAAGATGATCATAATCTTGGATATAGGAGTATATTTTTGTAAGCATGGTTGTGTGATGAGAGGTTTTCTTAAATAGATTGCTAATCTGATGTTAATACATTTAATTTGTCTCATTGAAGTTTGAGGGCTTCCATAGGCCTTCCCATGAGTGACAAAACTGTCCCACAAATGTGTCTTGAAGAGAGACCTGCTGCTTCAATCTGATCTTGTGGAGCTCCATGGTCTATGTATCTATCTGGAAGAATCATGGACCTCAACTGCATTTCGATCGAAAACAAGGCATGATGATCAAACCTAGGAACAATCAAGAACCATGGAAATTAATCTGTAAGAAGGCTCTGGTTTGATACCTTGAGTGGTCCATCCAGCAATCCATTTAGGCTTAGGAAATGTGCAACATGTGATCCAAAGCCTCCAATCGAGCCTTCTTCGACTGTGATGAGTATCTCGTGTTCTTTCGCGACCCGTCTGATGAGATCAGCATCCAAGGGCTTGCAAAATCTTGCATCAACTAGTGTTGTTGATACATTGTAGGATTTGAGCATCTCTGCAGCTCCTATGCATTCCAGGACTATTGCACCGTATCCTAGAATCGCTATCCGGCTGCCTTCCATCAGTATCCTCCCCTTTCCTATCTGTTGATGAGATGAAGTAATTCTTTGAGAATCCTAGGAAGTGGTAGCATTACTATTTACTAATGGAATAGTTGTTGCTGCTTACTTCAAGTGGAGTTCCTTTGCTGTCGAGTGGAAGAGCAGCTCCAACGCCGTTGCCCCTTGGGAATCTGAAGCAGCTAGGACGGTCGTCTATGGCTGCAGCAGTGGCAACCATGTGCATTAGCTCTGCTTCATCTGATGGAGCCATCACCACCATGTTAGGCAAGCAGGCCATGTACGCCACATCAAATGCTCCACAATGAGTTGGCCCATCCGCGCCTACTAGGCCAGCTCGATCCATGGCAAATCGGACTGGCAGCTTCTGGAGATCCACATCATGCACCACCTGGTCGTATCCTCGTTGCAGGAAGGATGAATATATAGCACAGAAAGGCTTGAGGCCCTCACAAGCCAAGCCAGCTGCAAACGTGACCGCGTGCTGCTCCGCGATGCCTACATCGAAACAACGGCCTGGAAATTGTTTCTGGAAATAGTTGAGGCCAGTTCCACCTCCCATGGCTGCATGGATTGCCACAATCTTGCTGTCTGCTTCAGCTTCTTTGATTAGTGATTCTGCAAAATACTGAGTGTATGAAAGGGTAGGCGACTTGGCCTTGTTTTGCTTCCCTGTAGCTGGATTGAACTTCACAACACCTAAACAAATTCAACAAACACAAAAAAGCAGGATTTATATTTTAGACTCCACTTTTTTTTTTTTTCTTTTTTCCAAGATTTGTGCATGTGTGAACCAAATCTAGTCTAACCATGCATTCTGTCATGTGCTGCTTCAGCTGGCTCATAGCCTTTCCCCTTCTCTGTTACAATATGAATCAGAACTGGCCCTGGAGCAGGCATGGATCTCACTTTCTGGAAAATGGTGACCAAATCATCGATGTTGTGTCCATCCACAGGGCCAATGTAGTACAACCCTAGCTCCTCGAAGAAGGTTGAGCCTGATGCACTGATCATCCCCCTCGCGTACTCGTCCACCTTGGCCGCGACCTCGTGTGCTTGCGGCCCCATTTGTCTCGTGATGCTCTGCCGGAAGTTCAAGAAACAGATGTCCAAATGATCAATCTATCAGATGTCGAACACTTGAAGATTAAACTGACTTACTTTTGCAGTTTCCCTGAGCTGTCTCAACTTGGGGCTGGCCTGGAGCTTGGTCAGGGCGCTGCTGAGGGCTCCGACGGGAGTGGCCGGGCCATCGAGTGTTGCTGTGGGCAGCGACACCTGTTTGTTGTCGTTCAAGACTACGATTAGGTTGGAATCAAGGAAACCTGCATTGTTCATGGCCTCGTAGGCCTGCCCAGCAGTCATGGCTCCATCTCCAATCACAGAAATAACACTGTTGTGTTTCCCTAACAGATCTCTTCCCACAGCCATACCTGTTCAACACCAAACATGAATCAGAATCACCATAAAAACAAGAAATCTTTGAAGAATTTATGGGCATATATACCAAGTCCAGCAGAAATGCTTGTTGAGCTATGGCCAACACCAAATGCATCATGAACACTCTCATCCCTCTTCGGAAAACCAGCCAAGCCTGAAGTCTGTCTGATCGTATGCATTCTAGATCGCCTCCCTGTCAGAATCTTGTGCCCATACGCCTATAGATACAGACACAAACACTTTTAACATATATTATATATATATATACATCTCCCTAGCTAATTAAGTAAGATAATATATATGAATAAGATATATCACCTGATGGCCTACATCCCAGATGAGTTTGTCATCAGGGGTGTTGAAAACATGGTGCAGAGCAACTGTCAACTCCACCACTCCTAAGCTTGAACTCAGATGCCCTCCGGTTTTCGCCACGGTGTACACAATCTCTGCTCTCAGCTCTGCTGCCAGCTGCTCCAGATCCTGACCAAAACATGGATTTCCATGAAATCAATCTAAATTCTCTTCCTCGTACACAAGAATTGTGGTAATAAAATAACATCAGGAGCTAAGGCCATTCCAATGCTCCCTTCAGTTACCCTTTTGGAGAGGTTCTTCATATGAATGGGATGGTTGATCGTATCCAGCAGCGGCGTCGCCGGTTTGTCGCCGGAGAAATCAATCCTCCAACCGTCTTTCTCTTTCCTGATCGCCATCTTTCCCTTCTCCTCTTCCGAGGTTCCGCCGCATGCTTTGACACTCCACTGAAACAATCTTCCACAAATCAATGAAAAGTATATATTTTTTGCAAAAACCAGAAATATGCAGAAAAACAGAATCGGCAGGGAAAGAGTCTGATGAGTTAACCTGTTTTATTCCGCCGTGATTAAGTTTAGCGGGTGCGAAACTTGGGAGTGTAGGTTGGTTGAGGCTCATAAAGAATCCAGAAACAGCCATGATGGATGGAGGGGTGGAGATGAGAGAGAGAAGTAGTTTGTGGTGGAATTTGGAAAGTACGAGGTGATGATTTATAAGTAGGAGTAATAATTTAAAGACGTACATTAATGCTTTTCATTTCTTTCCATTTTACTGTTCAATCATCACTCTTAGTTGACCAGAGAGATGGATTTGATAATCATCTCTTCCCATTTTATTTATTTGTTTTTTGCTGAAATGTCCAAAATAGTGAGATACTCAGCGGTTACACGAAATTATATATTACTCCCTCCGTTCCGATTATATAGTCCGTGTTATTATTTTAGGGTATTTCAATTATATAATTCAGTTTCTCTATTTAGTATTGTTTTTATATGGTCACTTAATAATCTTGGAAAATGAGAATATTAAATGTAATATTATGAAAATGAGAGGTTAATTAAGGCAAAAACTTGCGTTAGGCAGGCCTAAACGGTTTAGGCGGGTTTTATCCTACCCAAATGGGTTCACCCATCCCAAATAGGGTATATTATATGGGTTTGGGCTTGGGTTAATGGATAAAACCCGCCTAAAGCTTGGGTTAATGGTTAAAACCCGCCTAAATCATTTAGGCCTGCCTAACCCAAGACCTTCCCGTTAATTAATACTTTAAATAAGGGTAATGTTGGAAGTTTGTTTAAATATTAAATAATTTTTTGGCAAACGTGCAAGATCAAAGTGGACTATATAATCGGAACAGAAAGAGTACTTGAAATTATATATTACTCCCTTAGTTCCGATTATATAATCCAGTTTGATCTTGCTCGTTTGTCACATATTTTTGTTTTCGTTGAAAACAAAACTACAAGTTTTTATTTTTTCTTTTACAAAGGATTTAGTTGTTAGAATTTTGATTGTAGAACGTGTTGCACGTGAAATAGTACACCAAGGCATTCGTCTTTATGAGTGGCTACGAAATTGTGACGTGAAATAAAATGGATAATTAAAAGTAGGACCAATAATTCAGATTATCAATAAATATTAAAAATCATGGCTTATTATAATCAATAGATGTATATAAAAATCACTTTGTATTCCAAATAAAATTATAGAACTTAACGGCCGCTAACGCTCATCACATACTCAAAAAGTCATACGCGATTTCGAAACAAGATTTTAAGCTAAATTTATATTTGTGTGTTTGCATTGTGTAAATTGTACATTTAAATAAGAAGTATATAATAATAAAGAAAACAGTTTGTACGATAAGTTTTCGATTTGCATCATTCCATTGTAATGGTGAAAGCAACATGCATACTATAATTAATAGGTTAAGGGGGCGTTTAGTATAACTGTCGGGAATCACTATGGGTATGAGTTTGATAGTAAAGGGAATGGGTATGGGTTTAGATTTGGGAATCATTCTCATTTCTTGGTGTTTGGTTTATGAGATGATTTGAGAATCATTTTCAATTATGATGATTTTTTTTTAAGTTTAAAGGTTTAGAAAATAATTAAAATATTATATAAATAATAATTAATTTAATAATAAAATAAAAAGATTTATTATATTAAAAATAAATAATTTATTATCTATTTTATAAAATATAAAATAAAGATAAAATAAAAGATTGTTTAATATATTATTAATATAATATATTATTAAAATAAATAATAAAATAATATGAAATAAAATCTAAGAAATAAATAATAAGATTAATATATATATATATATAATATTAATAATATTATAAATTATTATATTGAAAAATATTGGAGTATATAATAATTAATAAAAAATAATTACAAAATCTTACAAAATAAAAAAAATAATCATTTTGGTATTGAATTTGGGAATGGGTATGAAACCCACCAAATTAGAGGGGAATGAATATTTGGGAATCAATCCCATCCCTCCATTCCCATTTCCATCAACCAAACGGTAGGTTTCGGAATCATTCCCATTCTTTGATTCCGAAACCCACCAACCAAACGCCCCCTAAGTGTTGAAACTTCTCTGGGAATATACGGGTACTCAAGTAACAATTGCTGCATAAAATTATTTAAAATAAATTTATTGTGTTTTTTTTAATTAGGTCACATTCTTTAAAAATTGACCTTAAAATTTTATTGGTAGACAATTTGATGGAAAACTATCAAATCACATTATCTTCACTCAAACTTGCACATTAATTTGGGATTTGGCCAATCAAAACAACTTGCTTTTTGGCATTTCACAATGCCAAAAGTTCATATTTTATTTTAGTATAAATAATGAAAATTTTGAAATCGCAAAAATAATTTTCATTACTTACATTTCATAGTAATATAATCGCAGCTCTCACTTTATATATATATATGCCATAATATTTGAGACCATTTAACAACAGTATTAAACCCTTTGCGTATGATATACATCATACATGTAGTATCTGAATTTTGAATGATCATTATATCCAAATCGTTAAATAAATATTTTAAAATCTAAATTATCAATTATAATTATAATTATAATTATATGACTTTTTGGGTGGGTGAGGAATAGCTAGCTCTATTAACATCATGAAGATCCTAAATGTTTATATATATCTGCTAATATGAATATTTATAATCACACGCTAACACAAGAGACCACGCAATTATTTCGTTTATAACGCATTTTGAATGTTCAATGGCCAAACCATGACTTTTCAGATTTATTTTAATTATTTCGAATATAATCAAAATCTCATCAATAATTCTTAAATAGACCAATCGTCAGTTTCCATTCGAGATGTCAAACATCAGATGTAATAAAATAGACATGTCCAAATAAAATGTGATTCACGTTCAAAAATGTGGGCCTCCTCTTTAACTAATAATGCAACGAAATCTATATATATATAAAAGCAAAATCCCTCTCCTAAAAACTTTTCCCCCCAAAACGACTTACTAAAAATAATAATATGATATATTAGGTAAGTAAGATTAAATATGGTAAGTATTTATTTATTCTAATTTATAAATGATAATGGCTAATTATTTATATATATGTTTTGAACAATTATATTTATATGAAATAATAAATTTTATTACTAATCTTTAATAAAAAAAAACATATAGATAATGTATCCAATACATAATAAATTCTTTTAAACTGTACAATATATATAAAAAGAAAACATTGCAATTGCTAAGAAACAAAATAAAATTATATATATTAGATTAATTCATCATAAATAATATCTAGAAACATAATTTATAAATCTATATATTTACACAACCCCTAAAAAAATGCCCGCTTAAAAAAGTTTCCTGAAATAATTAAACAAAAGTTATGGAAACAATAATCAAATGCATGAATGAGAAAAAAAACGGTTGCAATATACATGACACAAATTTATATACTTCCAAAAAGTATTATGGAATGAAAAACATAAATTGACTAAAAATTAATATAATTATAATCATTTGCGTAATTATAGAGTGATTGATTGTTCACTAAAGATAATGAATAGTGAGAAAAAACTCTATAAATACCTAATGTACGGTGAGCTAATTGGGAACTCATTTCTATTGTTGGAGTAGAATTTCTAAGATTTAAATTTATGCGAACATCGTTCGTTTGTGCTGGTTATGACAGATAATTCGAATTAGGTAAATTCGTTGTTCTTTTAAATGTTATATATTTGATTTTTCTTATTTTTGACTTATAATGGGATGGGAATACTCATACAAATTATTTTTGTTTATTATCTTATAGCATAATTGCAGTATATTTAATTTATTTTATACAATTGGATAAATGAATATTAATTTAGCAATAGTTGCATGACTCAAAAGTTTTAATTCTGCAGGTGAACAATCATGCAATGGTGAGTTTTTGGTTCCTTAATTTAATTTTTGTATATATTTTTTATATTATGCATTTGTTTATTCTTTTAGGGTTGAAGATGCAAGCCAATTAGGAAGGCTCCGGGTTGATCGATACAAACAATGAGAGAGATCTTCATTTGCCAGCTACAAAAAATGATTTTTCCAAGATAGTTGTACAATAATTGTTTTACAGCTATATTAATTCAATCATTATCAATGCATGCTTAACCCTTTTTTTTTTTTGTTAGTTTTGTTTCATCTCTTTTTAGTTTAAATATATTTTATCTCAATATTATAATATTAATATCTTTAATGAAGACAACAAGTATTAAAGCATTTGTCACAGTTGAGTAAATAGATTACGAGATTGCAAGGAAAAAAGATTATTCGATTCATGTAAATTATTTAAGTATATGAATTGACAATTTAAAGAAATTATATAATTAGCACAATAAAAAGTAAATATTGAAGTGAATTATATATTAATTGGTAAGTGTGGATTTATTTAAGCTTAATGTTATCATATGAATTTTATTATGCAATAAGCGTTTTAAGTCATCTAAATAGTTTTTGTAAAAAAAGGTCATCTAAATAGTGGGGTATAAAAAATTGTACAACTTCGTTTCCCGTATTTTTATTATGTACTATAATTCTGCAATTATATTTTAAATTATGTGTCTGATAAACAATATTAAATAAAAATAGCAGTCAAACAATGGTAATAAAGTGCATGTTGGGCTTGATTCACTAAATCCACAATATATTATAGTAAAGAAATTAATATATAAATAAATATGCGAATAAAGATAGAGACGTAAACAATAAAAAGTATTGTCTATTTTTTATTGTCTATAGAAATATGAAGAAATGAGATAAACCACTAAATATAAAATTTGAATAAAACATGAGCATTTTTAATATAGAAAAACGCAATTATGGGAACTAATTTATGAATTATCATTAACTGGTGGTAATAAATTTTAGCAAATATTATAAATAGTCAATCAAATTAACATTTTGCATTAAGTAATCTCATTTTTTTTCATGCTACCACAACAAGGTACAAAAATATTTTTCAGTATTTCTACTAATCATCTTTTATTTTGATATGATATATGAGTTGTTTGCAAAATAATCCACACAATTAATATTTTTTAAAAGTTTTGGATTATTCGCTTTTTATATTTAAGCTATTTGGTTGGATTTTCATTTTTTGTTTGTGAATGAATCAATTTTTTGTTGTTTTCAATTATCTTTCATGTAATGTTATATATTTTTGAATTTTTGTATTTGGATATATTTGACAAGACTTTTTATTTTTCAATCTAACCAGATGATAAAGAGAGCGCAAGATGAGATCGAAGACATACTTGGAAATTAGATGCAATAGTTGATCATATAAGGCTCTTGCTTTTTTTTTTATTTTTTATAATCCTATGTATAAAGTGTTGTTTATTTATATTTTTTCAGTTTATTTTATTTTTCTATGTAATTAGTTAATTTATTTCATGTAATCTAGGTTTTATTTATGATTAATAATAAATTTATTTGAACATTGTGTTTTGTTAATAAATATTATTTCTTATGATTTTAAAAAAATTAATATCGTTTTATTTAATTTATAATTTTATTTTATATGTTTGATTTTGTGTTTGATAGCAAGTATTATTTAAAATATTCCATGAATAATTATTGATTTAAACTTTTTTTTTGTTGGCAACACAAAATTATTTAATGTGGATATAGTATAAATTAATAACATAATTGATTTAACTAATTACGTTATTTGGCCGCATTTTAAATTTTTTACAAACAATAATACACAAAATAAAGGGTGATATGATTGTATCATATTTAGTTGATACATGAATTGGTGTAAACTTAATATTGTTTTTCTATTTCTTTCACTTCAAATGGATAGACATCAGAGTCTTAATTTTATTATGGAGATTAATATCAATAGGTAATGTTAAGTCCATAAAAAAAAGTGGTGCTTAATTCAATGACATATTGACATATATCTATTAATTTGTTACATCTTTTAAGTGATTCATAATTTATTATAATTACTATTTTTGTAGAATAATTTATTATTAATTTTAATTTTTTATTAAAAAGAAAGTGGTTCTATTTTATTAATGGGAATCATTTTAAAGAGTGAGAAGTAATTATGCACCTAGAAATGTATATTGGTATTAATTCTATTTAGCTCAAACTTAAATTACAGAATTATTTATTTACAGTATGATACCGTACAAAAATCTACAGTATGATAATGATATGAGATCATAAAATTTGGGTATACCTCTATATGTCTCAATGAATATATAAATATTAGTTATTTTTAATTTCACATAAATATAAATATTATAAATACTTAATTCAAGAAAGTTTCTTATCTAATATTTTTTATCTTGATTTCTTTTATCTCTCTAATTTGGCATATTTGGTTATTGAGATATTTTTAGAGTAATACTTATATTTATTTTTAATATATGTTAATGCATAATTATTTAAGTTTTGAATATTTATTTTGTTAGAGTTTGATTATTATGATATAAATTATTATAGTTGTTGTTTTTATTAAAAAAATAATTATTTTAACATAATATCATATTATAACATTTATGAATGTAAAATGATAGCAAATAGCATGGCATGCCGTTGACAACATGATTAGAAGAAAGTAAACGAAAAAATAGCAAATTTTGGAAAAATATGGTTGGAAGAATAGAAAAACAACGAAAATAAGTTATTTTTGGAAGCCCATTCGTAATTATATATTCAAAAGAGAGATAAAACATTTTAAATCGTCCCATATTAATAAAGAAAAAACATGTATGAATGAAAACAATTATAAAAGAACCATTGTAATAATCCACATCGATAGATAATCTAACACGTACAAATGGTCGCAGAGCCCGAATTTTGCAACTCTAAATTACAGTACAATTGTTAAATAATAATTATATGAATATTTAATTTTTTAATAAATAAGATTTGTTACGGTAAGGTATACCGTTAATACAAAATATTGTGCAATTTCAGTATACCACGATATATGGTAAAATTTCGGTACGATACTATATTTACAGTACGATATTAATATTCAATTTATGTTATATTTAGATCTCGATATACCGATAGTTTCGGTACGATAACAGTATGAATTTTTTCATACCGTAAAACTTTGTACGACATATAGTACAGTAGAAGATTTTTGGTATATTGTACAGACCCACCCCTAATCGCAACACATTGATCAAAGTGATATGTTTGCTGGACTATATATTTACAAAGCGAGCGATCATTTACCATTTCAAATGCATATTTTAATATTGGTATACACAAAATATTATTTAATTTATGTAAGTATTTAAAGTAAATCTTTAAAAATATTGTGTACTTAAAATGCATATTTTAATATAGGTATAAAAGAAATTCCTAAAAAAATTTAAATCGAATAATATATAAACTTCACTATTTTGGTGTACTAAAAATTTAATCTCTTTAGTAAATTGATAAGTTCGCAATTTACTCACATATATGTAGGTTTCTACATTTGTTTCATAAAATGTATCGTAGTTTTATAAATTTTATATGCATGATTTTATATTAGTACATGCTATGATTTGGTTGTTAAAGTCTCATAGGTTTTCATGAGAAGAAGTGTGTTAAATGAAAAAAGAAAAACTAAATATGAAAGTTCAAGATCTGTGACAATCAATGCTCTTTTCATGACGGTGGAATATACGGTTGTGACGGGGAGCTAGGATGGTCGACACAGAGTTATGACATACAAGGAATAAAGCAACACTCTCCGTGATGATCGACATGGAATTCATGTCAAACAACAAAAAATGCTTAAATTATTCGCTCACAGATTTTTGTGCTTTTTAGTCATGTTTAATTACCTATCTCTCCATAGTATATTTAGACAGTGTGACACTATTTGTAGTATAATTATACGCTTTAATTTCTTTGTTTATAATGCAAGAGCTTGTGTGTATGTAGAAGAGATGAGAAGTAGTATCGAATTAGTGGCGGATCCAAAAATATTTGTTAAGTATGATTCCATTCAATTTTTACGTAACAAAAAAAGTACATAATTAAGTAGATATATTAGTTCATGATAATAATAATAAAATATATGAAAATACTATGCATAAATCTAAAGTTTTTACATTAAATAAAATTATTATTGGCGCCTCTTAATTCTAAATCCTTACACTTTATTATTCTTCATTCTCAAACACTTTTTTCTAAATAATTTGCGGTAAACATAATTATTTCATAAAAATATCATATCATCATATTATTAAAACAAAAATAAATCTTGATTTTTAGGGGTGTTGAAGTCCACCCAGGTCTCTTAGTAGATCCACCAATATAGTGAAGTGCATGTAAAGAGGTATAAGAGTAGACAATTATAAAGCAACTGTAAAGATTTATTTGGGGCATAAATTTATCTCCGGTGACAAATTTAAAATTTGATCTAAAATAGATTGAATTTTAATATTTAAATACTATATATACATGTAATAAAACATTAATATAATTTATAATAAACTATTAGAGAAATTATACACTCCGCGCATCGCGCGGGCAGCAAACTAGTATGAATGAAAATCAAAACTCAAAAAAAATTGGAAAAAAAATCAGTTACATATCAACTCGACAGCGACAAATAAATGAATAGTAAGTCTATGTCCTATCCAACTAAATCCTCCATATTGATACAAAAATAAACTCCACAAAGTTACACAACAAATTTACCTTTTTTTTTCTATTTTCAGATCCAAGATGTAAAAATAGACCAAAAATGAATGAAAAAGAATGGCAACTTACTAGTAACATTAATTAATCTACAAGTAGTTTCACTCTGAATAACCAGCCAGTCATGCAATAAGATGGAGTAGAGAGGTTTAGAAGCTAGTACTTGATGACATGATGGCGCAGCCAGAGCTCGTACATGATCATGTGGAACACGTCGTGGCCGACGGCGGGTGAGTTCCATTGGAAGTGTTTCTGGACCTTCACCAAATTGTTGTGCAATCTGACAAACTCTTCTTGTGTGATGCTCTTCAGAATTTGCTTGAGCTGATAGACATCCTTCTCCTTAAGCACCACCGCGAATTTATGCCAGTTCAGTATGTCATTAAAAGGCAAGTCGTAGTAATCGGAGAGTATCACTGCACACAAACAATACACAAATAGAATCAATGATACATTGTGAGACCAAACTAGAGAAAACAGAGAGGCCTGACGCTGAGAGGAGAGGGTAGTAGTGCTCACCAGGAACGCATCCGTAATGGATAGAGTCGGCTATACGGGCACTATTAACCTGAGAGCCACCGGGGCAAATGCAGAATTTTGTTCTGTAAAACCTCTTTTGATACACAAGATGCCCCGTGGCTCTGTTGATTCTATTGTTTGAAATATCAAGTTCGGTGTCATTTTCCCATACTCGTGCCAGTATGACCCGAATCTTGGAATTCCTATGCCCTGCCCAAAAACCAAGTGTTGTCCTGCAACAAATTCATAATAATTCATTCCTCACCTGTGGCACTTAACGAGTAACTAGAAATGAATGAAAAGTTGCAAAGCAATGAAGTGCTAGTCCGGTGCAAGAAAAAACAGAACAATCCCAAGCCCGGTAAACAATCATTCCCTCCCTTTCTCATCATTTAGAAATTGTCATCGGCAGAAAGATATGGTAAACAAAACAAAATCATGTTAAAAAGTGAAATCATAGAGTTTTTCTTAGCAAAAGTAGCGTAAGTCAGATGGCCGCTGAAGTTGATACACACTCTGAATTACATAAACAGAATATGAGGAAATTGACACAAATTCAGTAATGAATATGCTACTGAGTTCTCTGATATTATTCTTCTGTTTGCTAGATGTCCTAAGAAGAAAACGCATCAATTTTGCCACCTCAAGTTGATAATAATATGTAACATAGTTGAAACTGCTCTTTTGATAGAAAGCTTTCTGTTAGAATATATCTAGATTTCATTATATTGCAGTGGTCTAAAATATCTACAAGCAAACTAAGTGGTTTCAACAACTTGACCCGAAATCTTATAATAGGTTCTAGTAAACTGGTTAAATGTCAGGTCCTGAATCCAATTCATGGCAGTAGCCAGTAAAAGTTGGTAAGGAAAAATGTGAAGTTGAATCAACTGTCTACAAAATGATTATGAACTCTGTTATTTTTCATTTCCAAGGTGAGAACTTCCCCATGGTCACTCTATTAAGGGACCGGAGCATTCAAATTATATCCAAATTCATTCAGCTTCTGAATGGACTAGAATTTACAGGCAAAATGTCACTTATGGTTTATCTGATCATAATCTCCTGTCAAGGAAGAAAGAATATATCTTCACCATCAGAGATAGAAGCTAGAAATTAATGGCAATAGCAAATCCAAATCGTAGCAAGAAAGCAACCCTTAGTTACCATCTAGTTGATAGGGTTTCAAGGCATGCAAGATTCTCGTTCACTGACAGCCAAGAATGCTACTACCGCTACTCTTTTGTTTTTTTTTTTTTCTTTTTTGGAGGAAAGCACTACTCTTTTTCTTTACTTACAAGATTTTCTTAAGAATTGCAAATATCAAGTTGGCAATAAGTTCAGCCAGAAAACAACAAGTACCTATTTTGGAAGAATGAACTGAGGAAGAATGAAGAGGTCCAGATTTTGGAAAAATAAGTACCTATTTTCTATATCATTTCCTCCAGCTGGAAGGGCAAAAGGCTGAAGAATTTGAGGGAGTGCAACATCTTTGTGGGGTATAAACCCAACATCATAGCTGGGAGAGCAAACAACACGAATTGAGTTTTTTACAAGGTTCGGAAGTCCTTCAGTGGCCCTCACACCAACATCATGGCAAGTAACAAAGAAATGATCTGCACCTAGAGTTCTATTCCAATATGGATACTTGGACCTCAAACTCTCCACATAGTCTCGGACAATTATGGTCATGTTCTCATATGATATACCCTGCATTGTATTTTTATAAATATTCACACGTCAGCAATCAAGTCTCAAATGATAACATAAATGAAATATTAGGACAGTATTGCACGAAGATATCATTATTAGCAAAAAAAACACAGAACAAGGGAATAGTAACAGTGCCTATTCAACTAAATGGCAAACAATTGAATACAAACTTCACCGATTCTTTGCATGAGTGTGAATAAATATATAATATCAGAACATTCTGCATAGACTGGAGGTAACATAGGGTTTCTGGTAATGAGACATGGGGCAAAAAGTGAGGGTGGCAAGCAATAAATATGTAAGAGGGGAAATCAAATGTAAAAATAGAAAATTAGATGTATGTGTAGTTTCTTATGGTATCCATTCAAATGAAGAATCAATTGGAACCAAAGACAATAATATAGCACCATTAGGTGTCGGACACAAGGTTATGTGAAATTTGTACTAAACCTTTTAGTAAAGAAGTAGCTTGTGGTGATAAGTGGACAATTAGATTGCAATATGACACTACAAGTAACATGATCATCAGGCATGGCAAGGAACATATAAGATCATTGAAACTGATCTTTCGGGAACTATGACAGAAAGTAGTTTGTGGTGCTAAATTGATATATGCAACTGGGTCTCTGTAAAATGACTTTAGTTGCCCCTCTAACTGTTCCTGCTTCTAAGGGAAGTACATTCCTTGTCTATTGTAGATCAAGACATAGAACACTTCCTGATAAATTTTGTAGGCCAAAAATTTAGAGCCAACAAGACATACATAGTTTCTTCAGGAGGCAACAGGATTAACAATCTGTTACTAACTGAAAACTAGAACAATGCAATAAAAGATAAAATTATAGCTCTTAAATAAGAACACCACCAGTAGTTCTTTATATGTGTCATGAATCGTGAAATAAACATTAGAACCATTTTAGCAATGCTCAACTCTCTACGTGAACCAGCACAATGGAAGTAATTATATCACTAAAATGGCAGTCCTCTTATACATAAGTTCCTTCCAGATAGAAGTTGGAAAAAATGAAGAGGCAAAACAGAAGTCAGTCAGCTGCATGAGTTAATAACCATGGAAGTAATTATATCACTAAAGATGCCAACTTAGGTAGATATTAACAATCTAGCAGAAAGAATGTCTCCCGAGAGTCAAAAAACCTAAGAACTAACATCTTTCATCATCAATGCAGTTGGAAATTCAACATCTGAACCAGCACAATGACACCTATTTAGCAAAAGGATGTAGCATGCACAAAAGAAAAGCATTCAATACACTCAAGAAAAGATGGCTCTCTGAAACAAGAAATCAAGAAAGGCGCAAGAAATTATCAAGAAAATTTCTTTCCAAGAATAATTCCATAAAATAAAGGCCCCAGTTGTTCTGTATTCGATCTACAAACATCAAAAGTAACCACATTTGAATAAAAATTCCGACTTTGGACATACCTTTCCTCTCATCTTATGGCAAGAGATCGGGATAAAGAACAAGTCCGCCCGATCTGGATCATCCGTCAAGAAACTACTATCTCTAAGATTCTGAAAAAAGTATCCTTCGCTCGAATACTTTCCCGTCAGCTTCCGCGGCGTCTGGTAATAGGTCTTCGGATCCCCATCGGGGTACATGTACACCTTAAATCTCTTCAACATCTCTAGATAGTTCAACCTAAACACTTTCGGCAAATGGTAAACATCGTCGCTCGCCTCTAAATTACTCTCCGAAACCACATCTTTCTCACCATTATCAACGTCGGCGTAATCAGGAACCTAAAACAAGAGAAAATTGATAAATTCAAACCATAAATTTACCCAATTGTATAGAGACAGAGATGAACAAATCTAGCACCTCAGGCAGTGAGGCTTGTACGGAGCGGGTGGTAGGGATAGCAGTAGATGACGATAAGAGAGAAGGGGAGCGCAGGGATTTGAAGGACATAAAAGTGAAGGAAACAAGTGTCACGATAGCGACGGTAACGACGGAGCGTCGGAGCGTGCAGGCAGCGGAGGAGGACGATAACTGATGGAATTTTGCCACCGACATTCCCAGAGCGGAGCTGGTGGATTCCGTTATGCCCTTAGCAGTGCAATATCTTCTTTAGTCGAACGCCTCGGCTTCAAAGAGAGCTTCAGTTCACAGGGGCGGTGGCCGGAGTCAGGAGAGAGTGCAAGATCGGAGTGTAAAGCCTTTTTCTTTCTTGCTTGCTTGATTTTACAACTAGTAATATTTAATTTGTTTCCTATTATCCGATTATATATCAATAATTTTTGCATTACTTTTGGAAATTCAAGATTCGAATAAAATTAGCTTCATTTAATCTCTTTTTCCCGACCCTGCTTTTTTTCTTCTTCTTTAAAGAAATAACTCGAATTTAGTCTGAGGCAATCTTGAATGTATGGTGATTGGTGATGAAACCCGCACGGTTTCAAAAATCAGTTTTTTTTATATATATAATTTTTATGCTGACAATTTGAAAAGGCATTCAACTAAGTTTTTTTTTTTTTTTTTGGAATTTCAAAGTTCATACTTTTTTTTGAAGAAGTGTTCAAAGATTTGTTAAATAACATTTCAATTTTCAAAGTTCATATGCTCTTAGAGAGAGAGAGAGAGAGGAGTGAAGGATGTGAATATTATAGCAAGAACTCAAGCAGATGTATTGTTGTGATGCTGCAACATATACATGAAAATTCCACCAGCTACAGAGACATTCAGAGACTCAAATTCTCCGGCCATCGGAATCGTTACGAGATCACAGGCCCCCCTACTATACTGAGAAAGGCCAGCACCTTCACTGCCTAAAACCAGGCACAGAGGCAAACCTTCCATGGACTCTGCCAAATCTTTAGAAAGCTTCATCACTGGCTTCAGCTCATCGCTTGTGGCAGGGTGCCCAGCCAACATTTTCATTTTAAATTCTTTTCTGAGAGCTCCTACGTGCTCCCAATTGCCAGAAACAATCGGAATCTGAAAGCAAGCTCCTCGACAAGCTCGGAGAGCTTTGTCATTGAACGGATCACAGCAGCCGGGAAGTAGGAAAACCCCATCCTGTTCAATGACAAGGCATGAAACCAAGTTGATAAATGAAAATGTTTCACTTCTGCTTTTTTTTCATGTGCTGGTGTGCGATCTGATTTATGAACCATTAACAATTTGGATGGAAAGGCGATACATTCTTCAAAAACTTGTGCAAAGAAAGATAGTGCAAACTCATAAAGAAGTGATGAGTTTGAATCACGAATGCTTGAAGAACAAAACACAGCTCATTCCTTCATGGAAGAACTACTTGTTATTACCTATAACTTACCGTTTTCATAAATGGAAAGAGATTAAGTAAAGAGTAAAGACAACATTTTGGATTGGAATGAAGAGACAGCCCTTACCCATCTAAATGCTGTAGCGGATCTAACCAGTGTGCCTAGATTTCCAGGATCCTGCCATAAAAAAGTAATTTGAGTTCATAACCATCATATGGAGATGTGCGTGTAGGAGTTTCCGATGGAATCATTCAAGCATGTCATGTAAATTCTCATCTGAGAAGATTAGAAGTAGTACTTTGGAATTCCAGTGAAAAACAGAGCAACTCTTTTTCAGAAAATTTCCAACCTTTCTAATTATTTCTCGTTCATTGCACATTTTCAGGTTTGATTTAGGTTTGCAACTCAAATAAACTGCTAAAGTGAAGCATACCTGGATTCCATCAAGAACTAAAATCCTATGTGGGAGTGGGAACAATGCACGATAATCTTCATCGTGGAGGCTATCACTGACATTACGAAATGTTGAAGGAATTCTCACCAAAGCAATGACTTCAACAGAATCAACAGACTGGACACCAGATATTTTTCTTATCACATCCGAATTAACTTGAACAATATGAACAGCTTCATCATCAATTTCTTCAGGGATAACACAATTGTTGAGTATAAACAAGCACTCTATTATAGGCCTATCTGACACTAATTTATGGAAGCTGTAAATCTCCCTGCAAAGTAAAATGATTCAGTATTTACTCAACTTAAGACAAAATAATCAACTCTTTTAAATTTATTCTTATAATTAGCCATTCTTTGAAAATCAGTTTGATTTCTCAAGCACCTGCTAGAATCTCGGGGATAAAGTCCTCACAGAATAAATCAACCATCAGGGAAGCAGAATAAATTTTTAGAAGTTATATACAAGCAGGGTGTTACTGTTTAAGAGAAAGGGATGTAAAGAACTTATTAGACATAAAAGATAATTGGATACTTTATAATGAGATCTATTGTTATCACATGATATAACCCTATACTACCTAGGATTCGCTGCTATTTCATTCTCATACCTGCTCTGCTAAATCAGAACTAAACTCAATAAATCTACTCTCCATCTTTTTTCGCATTTAGAGGAAGCAACAACTCATTTGCAAAAGTTCTAAAAGATTGCAACTTGTGAATTTACATTGCCCTGCAGACGATACACACACTAAATAGAACTATGCTACAGCAGACTAGCAGATACCGAGAATGCACATGGACATGCATGTGATCGTTTGCATATAGATAGGAAAATGCAGTTCGTGAAATGCCTAACCAGAAATAGCATCTACAGGAGCATCTTCACCATCAGAGATTGAAGCTAGAAATATATGGCAATAGCAAATACACATTGTAACAAGAAAGTAACCCCTTAGTTGCACCCTTTAAATATTGACAATGCCAAAATTTCACATTGAAACCCCTTAACCAGAAATAGCATCTACAGGAGCATCTTTACCATCAGAGATTGAAGCTAGAAATATATGGCAATAGCAAATACACATTGTAACAAGAAAGCAACCCCTTAGTTACACGCTTTAAATGTTGACAATGCCAAAATTTCACAATGAAACCCCTTATCCAGAAATAGCATCTACAGGAGCATCTTCACCATCAGAGATTGAAGCTAGAAATATATGGCAATAGCAAATACACATTGTAACAAGAAAGTAACCCCATAGTTACACGCTTTAAATATTGACAACGCCAAAATACCTAAGTATTTTGTGCACATGGACATGGACATGCACGTGATCGTTTGCATATAGATAGGAAAATGCAGTTCGTGAAATGCCTAACCAGAAATAGCATCTACAGGAGCAATTCTTCCCAATATACCAATCTTGGCGAAAACCTAGATAGATAGCATGAAAATTCGCATTCTTCCCAATCTCGTCGAAAACAAGAACAATTTCAGATAAGCAATAAAATCAAGTTACCTAACGGGAGTAGTGCCGACAACTAGAACTGTGCCGTGAAGATGGCGATACGAGGAGCTCTGGCGAAGCTTAACGCAATGTTTAACAAATGGGTTCGACGTGCTCGTAATGGTTTTGGCATTCGGAGGCAAAGGAAACACTTCCTTTGACGCAATCTTACAAACACTTTGGCTGCTGGGACTATCATAAGCTTTGTGGGTTCCGCGACTCGCTCCAAAAGCTGGACTCTTGGTCCGCGAATTTGGTGGGTAAGTGAGAGAAGAAGAAGCTGGAGTGAAGAATTTGTTCAGACATTGCATTCTCGTTTTGTACTTTCGTTTCTCGCCTTCTGTAACCTTCGAGGGACTACAAGCTATAAAAGCTCAACACAAAATTTAATAAATCAGAGGTGAAGATACCAAATTTTCTCCAAACAATTAGGTGTCAAGAGTTTAATTGTAATCTGCTAACTAAGGAAATCTCACATCAAAATGTTCAAACTTGCTAAAAAAATCCTCACTGTCTATATACTATATAGATTTAGTTAATAAAACTTATCATAAAAGAATATATTTGCTGATTGGCCCCTATATTTCCGTTAAATCGCAGTAATGACCAGTCCTCAAAAAGTCTTTACCGCTCCGCATCTCAAAAAGGGTAACAAGTAACGGTCATATAATTTGAACGGGCAGTGAATCCAAATTCAAAACACTCAATACGCTCTCTTTTCTTAGCAGAGAAACAAAAAAAGTAGCCATTTTCTTCCAAAGAAACGGAGTTAGCCGTTGATACAAGTTTCCTTTTCTCCAGAAGCTAAAATTCTGTCCGAAATCTGAAAAGCCCCAAATTCAAATGGAGCAAAATCACGAGTTGAAATCACTCGAGGGGAATCCAGAAATTCGTGTTTGTTCTAGTGGTTTCGACTGGGAGCAGACGAAAGATTCTAATCAAGAAACCGGGGATTCGGCTATGGAAGTAGATGAAAATGGAGAGTCTTTGGCTGATTTGATGGTTTGGGATTCTGGAGCGAGACTAATCACAAGTGGCTACCTGATTCCTGGTTCTACAGGTGCGCATTCTACATGTTTTGTAGAAAAGTTTTAAAAATTTAAGATAGGGTTGTTTTCTTCCAAGAATCTAAAAGCAGATATCACTGACTTTCTTGGGGCTCAGTGGTGTTAACCCCCAAAGTGTTTTCAACATATGGATTATTTGGCTTTTAGTTTTTTTTTATTTTTTTTTTCGAGACTTCTAATTTCTCATTTTCGATGAGAGCTAGGGATTTTTTTTTTTTTGTAAAAATTAGTTCAAAGATGCTTGAAATTTAAGTAGATTTTTGTAGGGATTGCAGCTTTGACATACGAATTAGTTCTTTTGAGGAATCAATGTGGGTAACCTGGAAATTGTTTCCTGTTCGGTATATATTGGAAGATTGATTTAAATGTATCTAGATATCCTAGAGGGAAAAAAATGAGAATTGAGAAGGTAAGGGAAAGGGAGTAGATTCAAGAACTCTCTTCCCCTTTTATTTTATTTATTATTTTAATTAGGAGGAACATATATTAATAATAGAGGGAAAACTCAAGGATCCTGAGACTCTTGCAAAAAGCTCAGTTGGCTCCAAGAATTAGGCCAGTGTTGCAAGTTATTCTGTAACATCACTATTCTGTTTGTTGTTTTTAACTTTATCTCATTTCATTGATGATCAGAGGAAATTGTGTTTTTTGTCAATGCTGGTTCCATGACATCGAGGGAATCAGACTCCACCGTCAAATTTATGGCAGATAACTTTTTTGAAGGTGGTAATACAATTCAAACAGAGGATTTCATCTCTGAGGGTGGAGACTATTCATTCATTTATCAGTCGGCACGGTTGGGCAATTTCTGCTATCGCTTTGAGAATCTTCCCACTGGGAATTATCTCATTGATCTTCATTTCTCTGAAATTATTAACTTTAACGGGCCCAAAGGAATGCGAGTTTTTAATGTTTTTGTGCAAGATGAAAAGGCAAGTGAAACTTTTGAAAATTTTCACTGTTTTACATGACGGTAGCTTTAGCACTTGGGCATGCGAGTGTTCAATGTTTTTATGTGAGTTATTCTTACTGCAGGTTCTGTCTGATTTTGATATATTCTCAATTGTTGGCTTCAACAAACCTTTGCAAGTCAATGGTGTTAGAGCTGCTGTTAAGGATAATGGAATTCTTTTCTTAAAGTTTGAAGGGGTATTTGGAAGCCCGATAGTTAGTGGAATTTGTGTCAGGAGAGCCCCTAAAAGCTCTGGTATTTTCTTTTCACATCTAAATGATTCTACCTGCTAGGAGTTTGAGAAAGTATCTAAGAAATGTACACTATTGATTGCAGTCTCTCAGACTAATGGTGAATACTTAATGTGTACAAATTGTTCTACACAGATAGAATATCCTTCAGCCCAGGTATGTTGTGAATAAACATGTGTGAGGATTGACTGCCCAAGTATACTGTTATCTCTTATTTTCCTGCTACTAATGGTTATCATTGTTTGGAGATTGCAGAGAAAAGTTCTACGAACAAAATCAGTCGCAAAGTATGAGAAAGAAATACAAGATTTGAAAGATACGTTGAAGCAGAAGACTGATGAATGTTATCAATCTTGGATGTCATGGAGTGCGGCCAATGAACAACTTCAGAAGATACGGATGGACCTTGACAATAAGACATTCCAGGCATATTCACTAGGTAAAATCTGGTGCTCTGATTTGATTCATTTGCTTTTCTGCACTCCTATTTAGATATTCTCTGTTATTTTTTTATTAGGACTCTTTAATTTTTCTCTAATATTCCTTTAATATGAACAATTTACTTGTACTGGAGCTGATAATCAGTTCATTATAGTATAGTTGTGGCATGCAGCCGCCTTCTTTAAACTTCTGGTAATCTGTGGTCTTCATATCTAATGGAACCTAATATTCTGTAATGCATATTTGTCAAAAAATTTGCAGATCAAACTCTAGAAAAGCAAGCTGAGAAGCTTAGGGATCTTGCAAGCAAGTATGAGCATGACCAGAAATCTTGGACAGAGGCAATCAGTAACCTAAAGCAGAAAGTAAAGGTGTGCAGACATTCCCCTATTAAAACAATGGAAAAGTTAATATCCCTGCATTTTGAATTCATTTGCATTGTATGAGGCAAGCTGATATTTGGTATATACAGATCATGAAACAAGAGCATTCTGAGCTTTCTCGTGAAGCGCATGACTGTGCAGACTCCATTCCAGACTTGAATCAAATGGTTTTTGCAGTTCAGGCACTTGGTAAAAATTTAGAAATAAATCTAATTATCTTTAGCATGAGATGCGTATAGCATAATCTGGGTCCTTGTGCAGTTCAACAATGTGAAGATCTCAAACTTAAGTACAATGACGAGCAAATGAAGAGGCGAGAACTCCATAATCAATTGCAGGAGACCAAAGGTACTTTGTAGTTCTTCTATCCTGCATCATATATTTGAATTTATTCTCAATATTTATACGTGTAATCAGGAAATATTAGGGTGTTTTGTCGTTGTCGTCCTCTAAGCAAGTCAGAGGTCATGGCTGGGTGTGCATCAGTTATGGAATTCGATGCTGCTAAGGATGGAGATCTTGGAATTGCAGTTAACGGCTCCACTAAAAAGAGTTTCAAGTTTGATCGTGTTTTCACTCCCAAAGATGATCAAGGTGCTTCCAATAAGTTTTCTAGTCGACTCACAGTACATGAAGATAAATGTAGGAAATCTTTAACAAGTCCTGTCTTCCTTTGGAACAGCTGATGTTTTCGCCGATGCTGCCCCCATGGTGATTTCAGTTTTGGATGGATACAACGTCTGTATATTTGCATATGGACAGACAGGAACAGGCAAGACATTCACAATGGAGGGTAATGAGGCGAATAGGGGAGTCAATTATAGAACCCTTGAAGAATTGTTTAAGATTGCCAATGAGAGGACTGAAACACACAGTTACAGCATTTCAGTTAGTGTGCTTGAAGTTTACAACGAACAGATAAGGGATTTGCTTGCAACAGAAACAACCAAGAAGTAAGTTTGTGTTTACATACATTGAATTAACTTTGAAGTGCAGCTTGACAATTCACATATTTACAATGTATCAATTCTAGATTGGAGATAAAGCAAGCTTCTGAAGGATCTCATCATATTCCCGGAATTGTTGAAGCCAAAGTGGAAAATATTCAACAAGTCTGGAATGTTCTACAAGCAGGAAGTAGTGCCCGAGCTGTTGGATCAAATAATGTGAATGAGCACAGCAGTCGCTCTCACTGGTAATGGTTTGCATCATTTAGTTTCTTTCTTCTCTGTTATCTATATGGACTTACCGTCTCTCTGCCTCTTTCTGTGTATCCTTCTTAGCATGCTCTGTATTATGGTAAGAAGCAAAAATTTAATCACTGGAGAGTGCAACAAGAGCAAACTTTGGCTTGTGGACTTGGCAGGAAGTGAGAGGCTTGCAAAAACAGATGTACAAGGTGACCGGCTTAAAGAAGCTCAGAACATCAATCGATCACTTTCTGCCCTTGGAGATGTAATATCTGCTTTGGCAAATAAAAGCAGCCACATTCCATACAGGTTGTTAAAGCAATAGTCACCATTTCATTTTGCTTCAAGCTACCTTACATTTATGCAAGCTGACCTTGCTGTCTAATTGTTATAAACTTCAGGAACTCAAAGCTGACCCATATACTGCAGGATTCATTAGGTAAATCTGATGGACTCACATTTATTAACTCCACATATCTGATTCTGTAAGGATTTTGTTCTTCCATCCATATCTCTCTGTAAATTAGTCACTCTTGTACAATGTTCATGTTTGTAGGTGGTGACTCAAAAACATTGATGTTTGTACAAATTAGTCCGGCAGATAAAGACGTGAGTGAGACCCTGAGTTCACTTAATTTTGCAACCCGAGTCAGAGGGGTTGAATTGGGTCCTATAAGAAAACAAATTGATACGAATGAGCTCCAGAAGGTGAAAACAATGGTACGTCTAGATCATCAAATTCGGTATTGCATGAATTTTCCCTTGCAAGTTTCATCTGGAAACTGGTACTCATCCTTGTTTATTTATCTATTTGTTGATGTAGCTTGATAAAGCACGACATGAATGCAAGTCTAAAGATGAATCTCTGAAAAGGCTCGAAGAAAATTTACATAACCTAGAAAGCAAAGCCAAAGGAAAAGATCAGATTTACAAGAACCAATTGGAAAAAATAAAAGAGTTAGAGGGCCAAGTAGAGTTGAAGGCATCACTGCAAAGCCAAAGCGAGAAACAAGTCTTTAATCTTTTGGAGAAGTTAAAAGGGAAAGAAGAATCCAGTTCCAAACTTCAACATAAGGTAATAATTTGACTTTTATGTGCATACCAATTCTAGTAAGCTTAAAAACTTTCAATTAATTTGTGTATGGATTGGCTTCTTTATGCTTTTTTTTTCTTTTTCTAAAGGTTGTGGAATTAGAGAACAAGCTGAAACAACAAGAAGAAAATCATTCTACAACGTACCAGAAGAAGGTAATTGCTAATGTATTTGTGTGTTCTTTACTTGTTAATGTGGAAAGTTTCAATCTTGCTTGGTGTTATTTACATTATTCTTTTGTTACTAAATGAGAAGATTCCGGTATTACAATTTTGCTACTAATGTGAATGCTCCATTAACTCCTATCATCATTGTTTTACAGGTTAATGATCTTGAGAACAAGCTGAGGGATCAAATGCAACAATCTGAGTCTAGTTCTCTATCCCTTCAACAGAAGGTTAGTGCACTTGTTATTCCAAATGTGAAGTCTCCAAATTATCTTCACTTGATGCAGCACAGTGGCTTCAAGATATATCCACCTGTGTAACAAATATCTTTATCATTGTTTTAGATCAAAGAGCTTGAGAGAAAGTTGACAGAACAGGAACAAAATGCAGAGTGTCTCTCCCTTCGTCAAAAGGTCCGCATTACAGTTGTACTATGTGAATGCTCCAATCATCTTAAGTCGATGCAACAGAGGTCTGTAACAAATGTCTTTATCATTTGTTTTAGATCAAAGAGCTTGAGAGAAAGTTGATGGAACAGGAAGAAAATGCAGAGTGTCTCTCCCTTCGTCAAAAGGTGCTAGTTACATTTGCACTTTGTAATTAGTCCCTCATGGATGTTTATTTAATTCCTAAGTCATTGCACCTTTCACTTCAGCAGAAGTGTAAGAGTGGGATTGCAATTCTTCAAAGTAATGTATTATTTTATAAATCAACAAGATATATTGTTTCTCAAAGTCTAAAACATCATATGTTTCTGCCTGTTGGCAGGTGCAAGAGCTTGAAGACAAAGTAAAAGAGCAACAACAGCAGATCTCCGCAATGGCCTCTGTATCCACCAATCCATTAAAATCGACTCCCATGGAAAAGAAGCCATCAGTGAGAGAGGAGATGACAAATGAATCTGAGCATCGTATTCTAAGAAGTTTAAATTTAGCAAATCGCAGAGGCAGTCATGGTTCTGCTGCTCCAGTCAAGGAAAATGACTCTGTCCCTGAGATCCGAAAGAAGAGATTGTCAAGAAATAGCGACGTTGAAAATAATGCTGTGAGTGACCATACTTACAAAACCAGGCGTTCTGATCCACCCAAACCTGCTGCTGGAGTACCGAGAACAACGAAGCCATCGATCACAGGAAACAGGCCCGTAGCAGCTCCCGTAGCTCGCACCAAGACAAGCCGGGATCCAGTCCAGGCGATCAAAGAAAGGGACAGCAAGAAAAGAATGTGGACGAGATAAGTGAACCTAACTAACTAATGCATGTTGTTGCATGGTAGTTTGTGTGTGCGTTTTTAGCAGTTTCACACAGTAATGCATGTAAGATTTGGATGTTTGTCTATCAGCTACCAAATGTTAGTTCTCTTCTAACATGTTGGCTTGCAAGGAGATTAGATCATAGTTTGAAACTTCCTCTCATTACTTAATATCTATTAAAGAATCTGAAATTTGAAAAGAAAAATTAGAGAAAATAAGGGAAATATGTAATATATGTTTCATATTAATAGAGACTAGCGAGTAGTGTTTTTATATGTAAAAAGATAATTCATCTTCATAATCCCCCCTACCTATTTATTACGAAGTGGTATTTGAAATTTATAACTACTCAAATTTATTTGACCGACTCTATCAGACAAATTTGCATATGCTGTAAACTCCAAAATAGAATGATAAGTTATAAAAAAAAAATTAAAAAGAAGATCAATCTTATAAAATCTTTACACATAAAATTTTTATTATATATTTTTTTAAGTAAAAAGTTATTGGGGGCGGTGTGACCCTTGGCCTAGGGGGCGGCTCCCACATGTTTAATCAATTTTTTTTAAGTATGTAGTATTTTCTTTAATTAAGGCTAAATCCTATTAAGTATGAATGCTTGTTACAATCTTCAAAATCTGCATATACCCTTAAAAGTCACCTTTAAAGGCACAAAAATAACCAATCCCATCTTTCTTACCAATTTTTATTTAGTTGGTTTCTTAATGTATTTGTTAACTATAAAATAATAGAGAGAAATTGCCATTAGAATATTCAGATTCTGTGACTGAATATTCCAGAGGGTAAAAGAGTTCCACTTGAAGGAAAAGAACAAGGGAATCATAAATTAAGGGTGATTCTGTTCATAACCCTCAAATTTTATTTTTATAGTTCCCAAAATTAATTAAAATATACATATAATAATTTAAAATTATTTTATCCTTATAATCTTGATTACTAAAAGTTTTATAAAATAAAAATACAACCCCAACCTATCTTCTTCTTCCTCAAAAATGACTTTTTTAAAAAAATCAAAACTACATATAAGATGACAAAATATACATTGGGAATGATGGCGTAAAACTTATCTTGCAACGATGGCAGATGAGCAACCTAATTATTTTGATCATCCCAACAGTTAAAATAAATATTACTTATAAAAAAATAAAATCTTTAAACATATTATATATAACAAAAAATAAATATATTTTAAGGAAAACATAAGTAAAAATGTTTGAGATTTTAAACAGTTTTTTAAAATAATAAGCATGAACCATAATAATAAAGAAATTATGGAATTAATTGTTCAATAATTAATCACTAATTTAATTGTGTTAAGTACATATAATGTGTGATAATTGTGCATTAATTAACTAACTCGGGAGAGCAATAATGAACTCTCTAAATCATATAATTAATTACATAGTGCTAATGTAGTTTAGTGCCTTAAAAAATAGTTGCACAATGTTGTTAGTGAATAATTATGCATTAGGAATAATTAATCAATTAATGCCCTCAAAAAAAAGATACACGCTTTCCTTTCTTATTATATGGCTGGATTTAATCTTGCATGTATTCCGAACATTATTTAAAAAAATAATAATATATGCTTAAATAAACTTCGAATAGTATTCTTATTTCATAAGAAATATGAAAAATAATGGATGTAATATTGCTTTCAATATTTTTAGATTTCTAATTTTGAACTACTTAATTATTTTTTATATTCAAGATTATTTAAGAATGTATTTGTAAATCTTCGGTTGAAGCATTCATGTGTGGATGAGACTTATGAGTTATGACTACAATCTTGGTAAAATAATAAAGAATCTAAATTCAAGGGCAGAATATAATAAGACAAGACAAATAATATTACATTTCTTATTTCAGTATTATACAATACCTGCAAAAACTAAAATTAAAACAAATCTGCATTCCAAAGCGCAAACCCAATGCACATTGCAGTATCTCTCTTCTTCAATACAAAGCTGATCTCTCTGTCAATAATCACACACTTTTTACAAATCAAACCACTCTGTAAGATCCAAATTCAAGGAATTAAACCCTTGGCAGTTTGTGTGTGTGAGAAGAGAGAGAGAGAGAGAGAGAAGGAATGATGGCCGTAACAACGTACAGATCTAGAAATTAAAGGTCTCCCGCTTTCATTAGCTGAAACTGAAACTGCTGCTACGAACACACTGCTAGTATGCATTGTCTGTAGCTGATCCTTGTCTGAAGAAACTTAATCCGTTACCTCATTCACAGAGATATTGACACACCCTAGCTAGCTACAACACCTCATGAAACATCAAAATACAAGCTCATCAATCCCATAACGGTCCAAAAATCCATCTCTAATCCCGAGAAGATCTAACCCACTGTAAGACTTATTCAGGCATGCATTTAGTAGCTACAACCTCATTACTCTCTCTCTCTCCTCTTCACCCTTGCAGTGCAGTGACTGGTCATGGGTCGTGTCAAATCCGTTTCGTATAATTATCAGTGAGAACAGGAAGACCAAGGAAAAGTTGATGATTATATATAACAAGCTTGACAGTAAGTGCTGATGGCTAAATACAGATAGCTTCTTTTGATTGAAGATTTAAGATTGTGTTCTTGGTTTGTAACACATAACAAAAAACAAAAAGAAAAAATCACAGTAATTAACAACGACAAGACTGACAGTAAATACTACAATACACAATTTGATAAACCCTACAACCTTTTTTATTAATCAAGGGAGAGAAGAACTGTACTGAGTCAATTCATTCCACGGTTGAGTTCCAGCGCTCCAATTTTGCGAGTTGCCGTTCAGATCGTTGCCGCTGCTCGTCGCCGGTATCGGAGCTGCGGGCGCGTAAGAGTAACTGAAAACCCACTCTGGAGTGGAAAAGTTTCCATCTTTTCTTGATGTTCCAAACGGACAAGAATCCGCCTTTTGATTTTCCAAGTTCTGAAGCTGAACGGGCTGCGGCTTATCGATGTTTACAGAAGTTCCTTTCGGACCGTGTTCATCATACAGCGTTGCTAGTCGTTGCTGCTGCAATTTCCAGTGCAAATCTTGGTTGATAGAGCTCAAGGACTCAATTGAGGATGCAAGATTGCTGTGTACGTTTACAGATCCCATTTCTTGGCCTTGTTTGAGTGAAGAAGATAAAGGAAAACCGAAGCCCATTAGAGAAGGATCGAGATTGAAACATGTGTTATGAGTGATGGCAGATGATGTGGTTGATAAACCTCCATGAGAAGGGAACTGGCTGAAAAGATTAGTGTTCGCGTTTGATGAGTGAAGTTTAGGGATGTTGATCCCACCAAGCTGAAAATCCATGGCTGGCGAGAGGCCTTGGAAGAATTTCAAGCCTCCAGCATCGGATGAGCCGCTGGAGTCCTTGGAGTCACCGGAGAGCCGCGGAGAGGACCTCATCTTCTTGTTTTTCCGGCAGCCACCGCCTATGGGGACGTTGCGGAGGGCGCCGCCTTTAGTCCAGTATCTTCTGCACGTCTTGCAGAAGTGGCGCGGCTGCGAGAGGCTGTAGTTGTTGTAGTAGCAGAACTTGGTGTTGGGAGAATCACATCTAGGGCATTTGACGGTGGGGTCTTGAGACCTCGCCGACGAGGGCTTGCGGGTAGTGGAGCTGTGGCTTTCGCCTTTGCCGGTGAGGGCGGTGTTGTTCGCAGGTGACATGTCTCGGTGGAAGAATTGAAGTAAACCCTAGCTAGATGAGGAAGAAAGAACGGTGCTGGTGCGTACGTAGTTGTTGTTAGATGAGAGAGAGAGAGAATTGGTTGTGGTTGTGGTTTGTTTATTGTGCAGTTTCCTTTTGCATCAGCAAAGATACTGGTGAGAATTCATTGGATTCATGGATGGGGTTGATAGAAAATGAGAAGATGTTGAGGGCTTCCTGTGATCATCATCAAGAGGAAACTAAACCAATGCAAGCTTGCCTTGTTTTGAGAGAGAGAGAGAGAGCAGCGGAAATTAAAGTAACTAGCTAGGTATATTATACACATATATATAAGAATATTGTAAAACTAAAATTTATGAGATTCATTTGAAATATAATTACAATAATCTTCCAATATTTCTACATCACTCACATGTGTTGCATCTTCTATTGAGGAATACCATATCGTTTAATTACACATATCATTATAAAATCACATTAGATTATATCTTTATTTTATATAATTAGTTATCATATATGTAGCCTTTATGATTGCATGTTTGGTTTAATATTTTTTATGTCCTTAATTTAAAGAAATCTGAAATATTTCTATACGTGTCATGTGTAAATGGAAAGATGATTAAAAATAAATAAAGCTTGAAAAAGGGAGTAGAATAATGAGAGGGAAACAGTAGATGGGGGAGAGGGAAGATCCAGATGTATGTACTTGAAAGATAAACAGTATAATGAAAATGAAGGCAGAAGGGAAAAAAAACAAGAAAAGAAAAAGAGGCAAAAATGCACAATGAGGCCCACAGTGCCATGAAAGCAACTGGAAATAAACTTTCTGGTTGATGCATGACTAGTACCATGAGAATCTTGATACCTAACCTGTCACTCCCTCTCCATTTTTTATTTTCTATTATTATTTTTTATACAAATATACCTACATATATATATGTGATAAGAAAATAAGACAAAAGTTAGATTTAATTACAGTTCCAAAGTAAAGCTACATGGCAACAAAGTAATTTGTAACCATATAATGAAAATATTTGACAAAAGATATTCATTGGAAGTGAGTGTAAAATAGAAAAAGAAGAAGAAAGTTGATAGATGAATGATTGGCATAGTGATGATGGAATGGAAAGAGAAGGGAATTAATGAATGGTGGTAATTGTGAGTTGGGAAAGAAGTTGGTTAGAATATTGGGAAGAAGAAGAAGGCCTAGGGGGTGTCAGAGATGATGTGAGATATGAGAGAGAATCTAAGTTATTAGTCAAATAATAATAATGGAAGAGGAGTTTGGAATGAGTAAGGTAGATTTTTCAGAGCAATGGGAGACAACCCTTCTGCCCCCCCCTACACACATCCCACTTTTGTCTCTACCTTCTCATCTAACTTCCCTTTCCATTCTCCATTTCACTATTTCTCTTCCCTACTCAATTCTATTTTACTCACTTCCCACTTCTCTCTTCTACCTTTTTTTTTTCAAAAAATAAAATAAAATGGAGTAATTAAATAACCCTCTAGCCAAATCAGTCTTGAATCTATTTTTTAGCTTAAAAGACTCTTTTAGAAACTCTAATCAATCAATTTGACAGATTGATGATGAATGTTAAATAATTACTATTTGCTATAGATGTTCACCTACACTACAAGTGGTATCCGGGCTGCCCCGAACAAGCTCTATCGGGTCAAGGGGTAGTCCTATAAATGAGAGCATGCAGCAAGAATACTGTATATCAATTAGGAAAGTATGTAATAATATTACACACCAATCAGAAATTTTATGTTGCAGAATTACATTGGTTGCAGACTCAGTATTTTATAGATGTAAGGACGAAAAAGATATTCTAGTAACTTAGGGTTAATCTTTTTAACAAAATAAGGACAAATGCCAAAATAGTTGCTAACATCATTCAATATACCGTTATATCACTATGGACAGTGGACACCTCTCTATAAGATTTTGTTAAATAGGAAGTAAAGGGTCCACATGTACCTCATTTTTATTTTTATTTTTGGAATAAAAATTGATGGATCTAAATATATAACATGGGCTTGTTTGATTAGGTTTTAAAATTAAATTCGTTCTCTCTTTTTTTTTTCTTTTCTTGCGTAAGAATATAAATACATCTAGGTAATTTAGTTCTTTCTATTCATCAACTGTTGATATTGATAAGCTAAAATAACCACAACAAAAAAAATGATGGATTTGCTACGGAAAAATTCGTCGCAAAAAGGATTGAATCCGTCGCAAATCAGCAATTTATGACGGATTTTGTCTGTCGCTAAACTTTTGCGACGACGCACTCTGCGAAAGATTCGCGACGGATTCACAACAAAAATTCCATCGCAAATTTTCTATTTAAAAAATAAAATATTTATTTAATATTATTGAACCGGTCTAACCAGTTGGGCCAATTTAGATCGGCCGATCCAAGATTTCTCATTATCGCGCTCTAGAAAACTCAAACCCTTTACCTTTCAACAAATGTGGGAGGTATTTACCGTTAGACCAAGTACAACAATTTTTTTTAGGTTCTATATAATGTATCTATTTAAAAAAAATAAAAAAATTTTAACAGATTCGCGACGGAATTTGTGTCGCAAAATTTATTGACGAATAATTTTGTCACTAGTCCGTCGCAAATTTTGGCAGCATAAATCCACGGGTAAAATAGCAACGGATCTACGATGTAAGTTTCGTCGCGAATCCATCACAAATTTTTGGCGCCTTTATTTTGCAAGATAAGTTGCCACGGATTTGCAACGGAAAAACTTTTAAAAAAAAAATTCGTTGGGACTCCATCGTAAAATAGAGACATTTTTTTGGTCCATTGCAAATTCCGTTGCAAAAACTGAATTTTCTTATAGTGAACTATAGTCAAAATTTGGATAAGATTGGCCCTAGATAATTGTGAAACTTATATAAATTTAAGCAATAAAAATAAAGTTTAAGAAAATTATTTAAATTTAATAATGCTATAAAAATATTTAACACAATACTAGCATAAAGGATTGGATTGCAGGTTTATAAATAAATAAAGACAAAGTCTCAGATGAGACGGTCTCATCATTTTTATTGTGAGATGAATTTAATGAAATGATGTATTTCTTTATTGCAAATGATATTTCACCATTTTTATTGTGATATGAGTTTAATGAAATGATGTATTTCTTTATTGCAAATGATGTATTTCTTTGTTGCAAATAATGTAATTCTTAAAAATTGAAATGATGTATTTAACTTATTGAAATGATGTATTAAGGTCTGTCTCATAATAAAAAAAATAGTGAGATCGTCTCTTGGGAAACCAACTCATAAATAAATAGGCGATATATGGGCAGAATGGGGAGTAAAAATTAACGTAGATATCAAATTAATTAATTAAGAAGAAATTGATTGGGCATGCAAGGAAGGGTTACGTAGGTAGGGTAAGCAAGTCATTTCTTAGGGGGGGTGTGTGTCTCGTGAGGCCGGGTGGGGTGGATTCCCCGTGAGACCAAACCACAAACTCACTTCACTTCTCCACTATTTTCCAAAGACGTGTCGTCTCCTCTCCTATTCTTCTCTAGAAACTCCCTACATGGCCCAATCCCCTTAAATGAGGGGCCCATCAAAAAAAATGTACATTAAATCAGATTTTTATTTAATTAGTATGCATAAATTTAAAGCGAGAAAGTAGGATGCTTTAACCATTATATCCGGGATTTAAATCAGATTTCTCACATTATAGTAACGCTCAACAACTTTAGTGTTAATAAAATAAAATGTCCAACGAAGTTTAAATGTGTGAATTTCAATTCAAGTTCATCATATTTCATAAGTATAATTGTAGCGCAACTATATAATATGTATCGTGGTGAAATTTTACAGAGCTGTTGTGGGCCTCGACAATTTCGCTGGAAGGCCCAAATAATTCTGCAGTTTTCCCACCACTCTGTTAATTTTCAATTGCCCAATTTAAGATTCTTATCATATTATTTAATTTTTATACATTGCACGTAAGTAGAATATAAGTGTGGTCCTTCACTCATGCCTTTAGTGGCACTTAAGTGCATGTACTTTAGTTGTGATAAAATAAAAAATAAAAAAATATTCGTGAGTTCATATCAAATATCTAAATATTTGAATTTTAAATTACTATATTTTATTTTTTAAAAAATAAGCATTGTGTATTATTAGGGCCCACACGGGTTCCTCCAAATTGATGGTGTAGTCACTAGTCAACACAACAGTGGTCCTCTCGTTTGCAATTTGTTTCAATTTCCGGTCCCTCAAATTTTTGTCTGTCAGTTCTCCAAAAATTATTTAAAATTTTGATCTAATTTTATATTTTACTCAATTAATACCAGCAAAAAAAAAAAAGAATAATAATAATAATAATAGCGGTAAACATATAGTCATGAAATAAAACGCGAAAAACTCAGACATGATAGAAAGCAGAGATAGATGACAACATTAACAATGAGCATTGTTGAGACTTGAGACCATCATTAACATAATTTAGAATTAGAGCACATGAGTAAATATATGTGGAATGCATTTGTGTTGTGTTGTGTTGTGTTGTGGAATGCATCTAGTCTAGTGATGAGGTTTCATCGATTTCCCAACATCAATCACGAAGCGGTACTTGACATCAGATTTCACAAGTCGTTCCATTGCAGTGTTTATGTAGTCCGCCCGTATCACCTCCACGTCCGCCACTATCCCCTTGTTCGCCGCGAAATCGATCATCTCCTGCGTCTCCTTCAACCCCCCGATCCCACTCCCAGATATCGACTTCCTACCTGTATATACATACAAGATAAGCCTCACCATAACTCAGACTAGAATAGAATGGAGATCAAACCTTGGATCAGAGGGAACACAGGAAGCTGCAGGGGCTTGTCTGGAGCACCAACCACGATAAGCCTCCCGTTCGGCTTCAACAGGCTCAGCAATGGCACTATGGGGTGAGCTGCCGACACTGTGTCTATGATCCCATCTAGTGTTCCCGCTGCAGCCTACCAAATTTAAACAAGAATAAGTTCCTTGCAGTTTCACCAATGTTGAAGAATTTAGTTTAGGCTACTATCATCACCTGCATCTCCTCTGCATTGCTGCTCACTATGAACTCGTCCGCACCAAGATGTTCAATAGCTTCCTGCTTCTTGCTGACAGAAGTGCTGATAACAGTCACCTTAGTCCCAAAAGCTTTGGCAAACTTCACGGCAACATGGCCGAGCCCTCCGAGGCCGCTCACGCCCACTCTTAGTCCGGGCTTGTCAAGTCCGAAATACTTGAGAGGGCTGTAAGTTGTGATGCCAGCACAGAGGAGAGGGGCTCCGGCATCAAGGGGCAAGTTCTCCGGCCAAACGATGATGAAATGCTCGTCGGCCACCATGATATCAGAGTAGCCTCCGCGAGTGATGGATCCATCGATGTATGGGAAGCCATAGGTGCCGATCTGCTTGGAGCAGTAGTTTTCGAGATCGTTGGTGCACTGATCACACTGGCGGCATGATCCCACCAACACTCCCACACCAACTTTGCCACCCACTTTCACCTTTTCGACCTTGCTTCCCACCTCAGTTACAACACCCACTATTTCATGTCTGCATAGTAGTCATTCATCACCGTGCTTGCACAATTTGATCATGACAATGACTTCGTGAGCAAATCAAAGCCAAACTTTGTTGTAGATCAGAAAATAGTATAGCTAAAACCATGTAAATGTTTCACGGTAGAGTTGAGCCACCAGAATGTGAAGATCAAGTTGAAGTTCAACAACAGAGTAAAGTAGAGTTGATCAAAGAAAGTGAAAAACTTTCGACAACTACAACAATTAATGATGGAAATTCACATTCTGGGGTGATGTTGAAAAGCGCACACACACATAAATAATCATTTCTAAAAGATACTAAACACACTTTCTGGTTTCTGCTACTGTTACTGTTACTCTCTCTCTCTCTCTCATGATGAAAGAATGTTGCTTACCCGGGAACAATCGGGTAATGAGTAACACCCCACTCATTCTTGACCATGTGCAGATCTGAATGGCAAACACCACAATACAAAACCTTAAACTGCACATCACGCTCACCAGTACTCCTGCACACAGTCAAACAACATCGGACCAAACAAAATCAGCAAAAACTGTGAGAAGCCCAGATAAATAATATCGAGACATAAAAGAAGAAAAAAGATGATTCCCATCAAAACGGGGCGAACCTCCTCGAAAAGTTGAATGGAGAAAGGGTCCCAGAAGTGTCTCTGGCAGCCCATCCAAAGGCCTTCACTGGGTGCTCTGTCTCTGGAGTATTCGCCATTGTTTCGCACCACGATTGCTGGAAGTGAAGACAGCCACAAAATATAAAGCAAGCGTTGAAAATTTGAAATAGGTGGAGGAGGGGGTGGGAATTTATGGCGAGAGTTTCCGATATAGCTCACGTCGCTATACTTAATCATGTAGCTTCCGAATAATGATAAAATCGGTTTTTTCTTACTAATTCTACACAAAATAACTTGCTAAATTTATTACAAAACATTTATACATTGTATAATCTTCTGATTTATTCATACATCCGTCATTCGACTCATCTCTAACTTAATTAATCTTAACAGACTAGACAAATATGTAACCCTTCTCCCGCAAGATTAATGGCAATACTTTGATTGCAGTAAATATAAAACATCACATCAAACGCCAAGGAAAAAACCACCCACACCACCAATCACATTAAATGACTCCACCATCAAAATTCTAATACAATTTCTATTTTCTCGCTGTCGGGCATAATGTGTTGATTTTATTTAATATAGTATTTATTTTTATAAATGTCAATCCCATATGCTATATGATGTTCATAATTTATTCTTATTATTCATTAGCATATCATGTTTTATTGATATTTATAAATCAGTAACGGTTGTAAAAATTGCTAGGCGCTAGTTGAGCGCTCAGGTGAGGCAAGCGCTTAGGCGGTTTAGACGGGGATTAGACGTTTTCTAGGCGGTAGTTAATCAGTAAGTTAATTTTAATATCTTATATATATAATAGGCTGCTCGAACTGATTAGGCGACACGCAGCATGCTTAGTCGGCCACCTAAATGGCGCGTAGCGAGCTTGACCAGCCACCTAAATCGGCGCCTAGGCGGATTAGGCGGCCTAGGCGATGTTTAGGCGCTGATTACTCGCCAGACCGATTAGACACGGGGATTAGAAAATAATCGGTTCAGTGAAAGACCGCCTAACACCTAGGTGGGAATTTTTACAACACTATAAATCACTAGTTACTGTAATATAGTCCTAACTGGCACAGTTTGAAGGCCAAAACTAGAGGTGGCCAATTATCTCTATAATTATTAAATAATTAATGCTTGATTTGACCTGATTACACACTGGAAAACGAATTTAAGATCCCATAATTCAGTTTAATATTTTTTAAGTATATCTATGCATTTTTTTAGTGCGCAATTACAAAAAAAAAAAAAAAAAAAAGACTAAAGCAAGTCTCCTTTCCTTTATTTTCCCAAATTTTATAACCTCTACATATTTCAAGCAATATTTCATAGTCTAAAGAGTGGACGAAATCTAATTATCTCATGTTGTGGAGGCGGCGCTTCGAGCCGAATATAGTCGTACATAACCCCCGGAAAAGGGCCGCCCGCCGTTGCTTGGTTAAGATAGATGATGTTGCTTCCATTGAGAAGCTGGGACCCTGATACATCCACATTGTACAACCAATATCTTCCATGAATCCCATGCCTTGCTATTGCATTCTCCCTTCCTATTTTTCCTGTCGAGAAATCCGGCATAACCCTTTCCGGGTTGTTGATCCATACTCGTACATCACTGTTGTGAGCAGCCGCCAGGGCAATCCTCAGCGTATAATTTCCTTTCTTGACCACTTCTTTAAGGTCGAATGATATTCTCCATGTCGTAGGTATGTAGGTCTTGTTGTCTGCTTTCCTGGAATATCATAATCATTTGCAGTGTCAGACTCAGACAGGAGAGATCATCAAATGGAACAACTGTTAGATATGGATACGATATATATATACCTCGTAACATGGGCGAAAAACCAGTCTTTTGTATAATTGCTGACACCAACTTTGTAGATCAAGTCATGTTTTGGATATAGATCTGTGTATCTGTCCCATAAGCCGTATTGTCTGAACCTGTTGAATCAAGGCTGTTAGTAACAAGGTGATTGAATTGTGTAGAAGAATTATGGAGTTTACTTTTGGTCACTGATGTTGAGGTATAGCTTGTTTACAAGCTCCGGGGATGGATCAGGGACGTAGAACTCTGCAGCAGTGCGATCAGGGATCCCGATCTCCCACAGAGTTGGGCCGTTTCTTGGAGGCTTATACACAACATCACCTACTTCAATCTCACTTCCTGGAGAAATTGTGTCTTCATTTAGTTTTTTAGCGGCATCAGATTAAGACATGAGTGTAGTCGATCATGAATACCTGGATGGATCGTAACATTGTCGTCGTGTTTGAAGTCTCCGATGATCCCTGGAACCCAAGCGTACAGATTGTAAATTCCTGCTCGAATGCCTCTTATCATGAACATCCCTGTTTCGTCAGTTTGTGTCCAGAATTGATAGCCCTGAAGAGAGAGGCCTTTTTCGGATCAGTCGACGTAGCTGTGATCAGACTAATTTATAAACAATTGGTACAACCTTGAAATTATCTTGCCATGATCCCACATCTCCGGGAGGAGCCAATACAACATAGGCTGATCTGGCTGGCTTCATGGCACTGTCATGGACTAGCAGGCGGCCGTGGATGGAGCCTCGTTGATTCGGATGAGGAAAGTCCGATGATTGTGGGAAATCATACGGCCATTTGTTTTTCTCAGCTGACATCTGATTTGTCAGGATGTTGGAACATGTGTTAGTTTATGACAGAAAACCAAAAATAGAGAAGAAATGAGATGTTAAGAGATGAGATCACCTGTTTTTTAGCATTTTGCCATAGAGTAGTTGGCCCACTGCCTGAATCTGAGTTGAGATAGATCAAAACAGGACCGTAGACCTTTTTCCAGGGCTCTCCATCGCGTAAAAAAACTCCAAAACCCGGACCAGCGTAGTGATTACTAAAGAAAATCTGCAGGTGATCATCATTTGACACTCAATAAAACTAAAACATGATCATAATTCAATGTAGAAGTGAAACAGGTTGTTACAGATAAGGAAACGGGGCCGGTATGAGAAGCAAGATCTGGTTTGACAGGGCCACCAGCTCGAAACTCATCACTTGGTGTTATGACCCAGAATCCCACACGAGGATCTGAGCTAATCCACCCGTGCACGTGGCAATCTTTGTTCTCACACGAATACTGATACTTGTCATCCACCTGAATATACATATATATGTATACATCAATTCAAGCTTAATACACATAATGAATCGAATGATGAGACTACATACATACCTCTCCTTTGAGTGTGGGATTGTGGGGATTTGTCAATAAAACTGCTTCTTTATAAGCAAGGGGTTTTCCTGTTTCCCTGTCTTGGGCTGTTGGCATGATTCTTTGCCTCTCATCTGAGATCGCCATGTACAGAAACCTAATCACTCAAGTTTGATCAGTAATTTTCCAGGGATGAGAAGCAAGCCATATATCTGAATTGGAATTGCTTGCTTTACTTGTTCTTGTCGAGCTTGAATGCAAGTCTTGCTCTATCGATGTTCAGAGCGGGCCATCCTTCCAAATGCTCGAAGATTGCGTATGCGTAGAAACCAGAGACTCCACGCAGCATTATATACCTGGACATGCAACAGTTTTAATTTGAGAGGAGAAGAATACAATACAAAATTGATATATATATATAGTTTTAGATTTGAGACACACACCTCTTGTCTACATTGAGCGGGACTACATCTTTTCCGAGGGAGGAATTCCATTTCATGGTGAATGAGACTTCGATCTGATCGTGAGTTTGTGATACTATTTTGAAACTGGAACACTTCAGCCTGCAAACAAAATGTCATAAAAACATGCATGCATGTGTTTTGGATTTGATTAGATATCGATGATGAAGTGGATAACGTACGGGTCGGTGACACTGTTGCCAATGTCTGGCCTGTTCCACACAATATCCCAATACCTATACATCCAGACAGACAGCAAGAATCAGTTAGCAAATTAAAAATAAATTTATTTGGAAAACTCCAAAATACTCGCCCTCTTTGGGATTCCTTAAACTCGGGTTCGAGGACGTTGTCGACACCGTTGTACGACACGCCTTCGATCTGGCCTGTCGGGTTGGTCAGCCTCAGTTTAACTATGCCGTTGTCTATCTCCACCTAAAAAAAATACTTGCTCTGAATCAACCTATCCACCTCTCATTTCCTGCTTAAATATAGTTTTGTTTGTATGAAAATATGATTCATTACATTTGCAGGCGAAACATGAATCTGGAGTGAAGAAGATGAGGGGGGCTCCGCCTCATTATCAATCAGCCTGCATTCATCAATCATAAATAATGGCATAATATAGAGCTGTAAATTAGATTAGAATTAGATTGAGGTAATTAAGCGTTGAAACCTGTGTAAAGGGATTTTGGCGGTGGAATCAACAGACAAGAAGAGACAAAATACGACGCCAAAACATCCCATGAATAAGCATTTTCTTCGACCCTCCCCCATGTGAGCAAAATTACGAACAACTAACTCTTCATTCAAGTTTTTTATCTGCAAGTATCACATACTCAAGTACGTAAACAGTTGCATGCAATCCAAATAAGTTCTTGAAAATCTGGCTTATTTCAGAATCGTAGACATGACTCATTTAGACTTTGTATCAACTTTTAACACATTCCATTCTCTCTCTCTTTACTACATATATATTTCAAAAAAAAAAAAAAAAAAGAGGTTCCAACCGAACAGGTAGAATTGAATATTGGAGGATACATACGTTATGTGTAGTGATATGGTCTTTACCAAATTTCCTTCTATATATTTTACAATAAATGTCCCATCATATTCGGATATTGTGTTTTATTTTTAGGGAAAACGATTTTAATTAGCTTTCAATAAAGGGCAATAATGCCGCTTATAACCAACAAGAATTTCGGAATTTGTAATTTAGACAAGATTATAATATGAGCGGATCCAGTGAGATAGATGCTTGATTGCATTCACGACATTGCTTGATTGTATTAAGGTTGTTGCTTGATTGCAATGTTGCTTGATTGTGCTTTAGTTGTTGCTTGATTATTTTGTTGCTTGATTGCATTTTAGTTGTTGCTTGATTCAATATCAACCATTGATTTTTTTAAATCTGATGGACATGATTCATTCTTTTTTCTCACATGGGGATTTTTTTTTACATGATTTCTCCTGTGTTCATCAACAATTATCTAAATGTAAATGAAATATATATGTAGACTAGTCATATTAAAACCATAGGCACCATTATAATTAATTCCAAGTCATATACATGGAGAGAATGGATACGCGGTTGGTTAAATAATCCACTCTTTAAGTCTTGTTCATAATCTTATGTTTAATTTTTTATACATATGTGATATGTTATGCATTTTTTTGCTACATATATTATATTTGAGAACTACTCATTTTTATAACTCTTGCTCCTTATCTCAATTAATATTGATGTGATCTGTCTAAAAGTTCATATTCATATCCTTATTTAGCATAGATTTTATTTTTAACATGGAATCTATTTCTCTAGATAATTTAATTTATAATTAGGGTTTGCACCATATAAATAATGTTCTTACATGATAACAAACAAATCACAAAAGACCAAAACATTGTCTGTGCAATTATATGCGGCATATTTGAGCTAAAGAGACGTTTCTGATATTATTGATTAATATATCAACAAAGAATCATTCTCAGTCAAATGCACAATTTAGAGTCTATTATTTTGAGGTAAGATTTGAGCAGGAATAGTTCAGAAAACGAGCAGTCATTTGATACTGTTGCACACGATATATACATATGAGAGAGAGAGAGAGAGAGAGAGAGAGAGAGAGAGAGAGAGAGCAATATCGTTAAAGCAGAAAATAAAAACGAACCTGTGTGGGATATTACTTTTTCCTGTTTGTGGCCTTGGATCACTCAGTCCAAGAAATGACTGCTAATTCATAATTCATCGATTCAAATCTTCTTTTCTAATACATATAAATGGGATTCAAACCAATTATTGATTAATAAGTAAAATGATTAATGAACGATTGCTAGCTGTGATCCAGCCATCCAAATATATATATTTCTAGCATTATTCTACGTCATGGCGATCGGTTTAATATTTTATCACTTGATTCTGTCTCATTACATGAATCTTGAGGCGTGTCAAAAATTAATTACATCATTCCAAATTAATTACGATTTTATAAACCGAATTCTTGATCTTGTTGTGAATTTAGAAAAAAAAAAGGAATCGAATGGACAAAAATATCCCATAATTGTATAGTTACTATATATATATAGAGGTCAAAACTATATTTTATAAGTTATTATATGTAATATTTGTATTGATTTTATGCATGGTGTTTAGATCCATTTTATAATAATCTTATTATAAATATATTGAGTTGATAATTATTTAATCTTGACTAATTAAACCAAATTAAAATCGTCATTAATGGCAAAAAGTCAAGGTCAAACCGACTAAAATAATATAGGCACACATTAGATTCTTTTAAATTATCATTTTGCATAGCTGTGGCCTGTGTGTAACGATGATGTTATGATTATCCAAATTAACTACACAATAGTAATTATTTATAGAAAATAGGGCTAATTGCAATTTAATTCCCAACGTTTGCTGGTTTTTGCAAAAATAACCTAACGTTTACAAAATTGCAATTTAATTACTAACGTTTGTTTATTTTTGCAATTTAATTCCTTATGTTCCAAACATACAATTTAATTCCTAATGTTTATTCATTTTAGCAATTTAATGTCCAACATATACAAGGCTTGCATTTTAATTCCCAACATTTAAAAAAATATGTTTTATTCCCTAATATATATAAAATAAGGTTTTAACTACTAAAGTTTTTTTTACAATTTAATTAAAAATTAACTTAAGATTTATAAATTATATTTTAACTCCTAATATATATATATATATATATATATATATATATATATATATTATTTTTTTTTGTCAAAATAGAAAATCATTTCATAAATCTGTTCGTTTTATATTTTAATTTCTAATAATTTCCTATTATTTATAATTTAGCTCGTAATTATTAAAAGTCAAGATATAAAATTACATTATAAGTCTTAATGTTTCAATTTTCGTAATTTATTTCCTAATATTAATCTATTTGTGTAAAAACAACTTAATCTTCATTTATAAAAGCCCGTCTTTTTTATAAAAAAAACTATTAATAATTTTATATTTTAATTTTTAATATTTATGAGATAAATTATAAAAAATAGACATTTATTAAAAATTAAATTAAAATTGAACAAATTTTAAGAACTAATGATTTTTGTAAGAAATTAAGAAAATATATTAGGAATATATGTGAGGTGCTTGGTTATTTTCTAGTTGTATTTTAAAATGTAATTTAATAAATTCTAGGAATTAAAATGGAAATTTGTAAATGTTGGGAATTAAATTGCAAAAATGGAGTAATGATAGGAATTAAATTGCGGGTTTGAAATGTTAGGAATTAAATTGTAAAAATAGATAAACTTTAGGAATTAAATTACAGTTTTATAAACGTTAGGTTATTTTTGCAAAAATAAGCAAACGTTAGGAATTAAATTGCAATTAACCCTAGAAAATATATATATATATTGTACATTCCCCACATCTTATTCAAAAATATTTTCCAATAATTAGCTAGGTTAAAAAAAAGGTCCAAAAATATAGAATAACTTACAAACGGTTGAGCTATTGAAATAGATTTTTTCTAAATATCATCATTTCTTAATAAATAAATAAATATTTAAATATGACATGTAATCATTTTATTTTGACTATAATTAATTTAGATCCTTCTCCATATTTACGCATTATTACATTGATTAGCATCACCAACTTGAATTCTCAAACAATTAGCTGTGACATCCAAAGCAACATGTAAAAACTGTTCTTTTATTTATTTAAATTATTATCTACAATAAATGGACCAAATTCAAAGAAAAGTATAAAGCATTTGATTAAATTTAATTCAGTTGAGTTTTGGCCCTTCAAAACGGAGGTAATCATACATGAGCTCTGAAAAAGGGCCAATCTCCCTGTGTGCCTGTGTTAAGAATATTTTGTTTTCTCCCACAACCAGCTTCTCTCCTCCCACCATGATGCTGTAAAAATAGTACAGCCCTCGACTCCCATGTCTCGCCACCGCGTTGTCTTTGCCTATCATCCTCGTCTCGAAATCTGGTTCACCCGATCCTTCATTGTTGAACCGCACCTTCATTATTGATTCAAATTAAACATCCATCACCCATTATTAACATTAACATGCACAGTTTGTAATATTCAAGATCGATATCCAAATTTAGTATTGATTTCTTCGTACTTGTAAATCTGCAGCATTCGCTGATGCGATGGCCAACTGGAGAGTGTAATTTGCATTCTTGTCTACATCATTCAAGTCAAACAAGATTTGCCATGTTGTGTCTACGTACCCACCTTCTCCCATGTTCCTACATCCATGCATATTATATTAATTAAGACATCTTTTTGTACCAACAATTTACCTAAATATTTAAGATAAATACCTTGTAACATGCGCAAAAAACCAATCTTTTGTATAATTGTTGGTCCCAATTTTGAAAACAAGATCTCCATTTCTGTATATATCCGCGTAACGTTCCCATAGTCCATATTGTCTGAACCTGTTCACACAAAACACATATTTTAGCTAATCAATTCACTCTCAACATTTTAATTTAACTAACAAGCACATGAATTATACAAATAATAATTAAATTTAAGATGAAACATATATAGTTGGTAAAACTAAGTCTTACATCCCCTGTTAGGGTATAATAGTAAAACACTTTACATGTGACCAATAAATTATGAATTCGAACTTGATCATCTGATGTATTTATTTAAATAAATTAATTACTATTCAAAAACTGAGTCTTACTTTTCAACGGGGATGGCATATTTATGAACCTTGAATCTGGGGTCAGGATCAGGGATGAAAAACTCGGCGGCGGAGCGATCGGGAATTCCGATCTCCCACAAGGTTGCACCATTCCTCGGGGGATTGAAGACGACGTTTTCGACCGTGAGACTTGATCCAGGGGGGATGGTGATGTCGGAAGCATGCTTGTAGTCTCCGACAAATCCAGGAACCCATGCAAACAAGCTGTAATTTCCTGGAATCACATTCTTGATCACGAACTGCCCCTGTTTATCTGTTTCTGTCCAAAATTGATAACCCTATAATTTAAAAAAATATTAATGAATTAGCTCAGATATTTCAATCGATCACTTTAAATTCATAATTTCCAACCTTATTTTCCAACTGCCATGAGCCGGCGGCCCCCGGCGGAGCCAACCCCACGTAAGCTGACCCGGCTGGCACCATGTCCTTGTTAATGATCCTGTGAGTATGTGGAATGAAATCACTATTTCATTCTACCAAAGTTAGAAGATTCATTTTCTGAATAATGAATCATGTAATAGATGAATATATATTAATGGACTTTAATAAATTATGGATCTAAGATATGGTCTCACCAATCGTGAACAAAAAATTGACCGCTTATAGACCCCCTTTGGGTGGATTTTAGGAAATCTTCTGATTGTGGAAAATCATATGGCCAACTAGCTACCTCATGCTGCATCTGATCATCAATTATCCAAAAAAAAATATTACTCCCTCCGTACCTAAATAATTGTCCTATTTCTAAATGGCACAGATACCAATGCAAGTAGGATAGAGAAAATTAGTATTTTATTAGTGAGTGTATATTAACTTTCCATTTTAGAAAAGAGGACAATTGTTTTGGACAGACGAAAAAAGGAAAACAAGACAATTGTTTTGGGACGGAGGAAGTATAATTTAAATTAGCATCTTGCCTGTGACTAAGAGGTCACAAGTTCGAGCTTCCAGGGAGACATCTGGGTGTGTGTAAATTTAAGATTAATGTACACTTATTAAAAAAAAATAAAAAAAATCACATTTGTTTATAATTATTCATTAAAAGGAGTTTTATTTTATCAATCCAAACTGTGAAACATTTTCTGGTTGTTGATAAGTTAGAATCCAAAAAATGAATTTTTAAAGATCTCAAAAGATTCTAAAATTATCAATTTATGACCTGATATAAGGTCGTGATTTGAGAATATGTACTGAAATTTATTAAGTGATAGATTGAGAATTTATTTTCAAGATTGCTAAAACCCAAATAATAGGGGTAAATGAAATACCCTTAGTTTGGCGTCATTCCAAAGGATGGAAGGGTCATTTTGAGCAGAAGCATTGGAGTTGAGATAAACGAAAACAGGGCCAATCACTTTTTTCCAGTAATCCTGAGTCTCAAACTTTATATCTATGTCTTTCCCAACATAATGCCTGCTGATGAACATCTATACACACACACACACAACCAATATATATATCTAAGTTGAATTCATGATAAATATATAATATGTTGAAAATTACTCACATGTAGCATAATTGGACCGACGTGAGAAGTGAGATCTTGTTTGAGAGGGCCACCCGTTCGAAATTCATTGCTTGGAGTAATCATCCAAAACCCTATCGGCTCTGTATCATTGCTCACCCATCCATGGACCTTGCTGTCCTTGTTCTCGCACGAGTACAAGTATTTGTCGTCGACCTATAAATGCACGTCACGTGTATCATCATATCGATCGATGTATCATGTATTTGTAGTCGATATGGTATACCTCTCCTTTGAAGTCGGGGTTGATTGGATTAATTAATTGAACAGCTTCCTTATAAGCAAGCACAGTGCCGGCGTTACGATCCTCCATCGTTGGCATATACCTTTGTCTCTCATCCGACATCGCCATGTAATTAAACCTATACATATTTGCTGATGTGAAAATAATATTGATATCATATAAATGGGATATCCAAATCAAATAATAAAGTAAATATTTTGAGAAGAGATTACTTGTTTTTGTGAAGCTTGAAGACAATCCTTCCTTCTTGGATGATGTAAGAAGGCCAACCTTGTAAACGCTCGAGCACGGCGTATGAGTAGAACCCAGGGGATCCACGCAGCATTACATATCTATTTTAAATTTTAATTTACCATTTTAAATAGTTGGATTTTATGAATTAAGATTATTATAATTATTATTAATATATAAGCATACCTTTTGTCAATATTCAAGGGAACGAATGAACTAGTAGTAGTATTATTCCAGCTTCTGGTAAATGAAATCTCTGCTTGATTTTCGTTTTGCAATATCACCTTGTAATTCGTCCCTTCCAAACTACACAACAACATTACTTAATTAATTAAGATATTGCACTTGCAAATTAGAGATCTTTTATTAATGAAATTAAACTTACTTGTCAACAAAACTAGGGCCTTTTTCTACTTTGTTCCAATCAATATCCCAGTGCCTAATGATATAGTAATCAGTCCAATGTCATGTAACTAATCAAAATCAAGAAAACCCATTTTGATTTAGGTTTAGCATTATATGCAAACACAAGATCTATTAATTGATCATAGCATGCATGAATTTGAGCATGAGACTTTCTACTAGTCCTTTAATTATATTGAATATCTCTTTGCACTATCCCTAAATTGATACAATTCATATATATACGTACCCTCGATCTGTTTCATTATCTTTAACATTTAGTAAATTGACACTTCCTTTGTACGTTACATTGACGACAGAACCACCTGGTACAGTCAATGTGACGTTAACTATTCCATTACTCATTACAACCTGCAGAAAATTAAAACAAAATGTATAAATATATATATATATTTATATATATATATATATATATATATATATATATATATGTAATATTTAATTATCATATGAAATACTAAAGATATATATACATGATCATCCTTCTCAACCACCTCTACTCCTGATTGAGTTCTATCATCCACAAACATTCCCCTGCAATCCATCAACATAGACATTAATTTTATGTTTGTTGAGATAATACATATATATGTGTTGCAAATATGCAGTGCCGGATCCAAATGAACCACATAGGGCTTCACCCTTCCCTCAAACTATTTTTCTTTTAATTAATAGTAGGATGATCCGATTTTTTATGAAATAACCCTTTTTACCGGTGGATCATGAAAAAAGAAAGAGAGAGAGAGAGAAAGGAGTTGAAGATAAAGAAAAATAAGGTTTAAAAGGGTGAGGACGAAGAGGAGCTCAAAATTTGTCCTTAAAAAATCATATAAAGCCTCTTTCGAAAAATTCTGAATCCGCATCAATATTTATTTTATCATGAATTGTAGAAGCAAATCGCTTGCACTTACGAACAAATGAAACATATAATCACCTGGGAAAATTCCGAGAATGAGTAGGCAAAAACAACAACTGCAAAATCAATCCCACAAAAATCAGCATTTTCTTTCATGCAGATTTACCACAGAATCTAATTACCCCTAATCTATGCATATCTTTTCGATGAACAAAATGCATAAAAAAAAATTTGTCGTTTGCATGAAGGTCGATTTAATTGTGTCCTATTTAAGGGTGGGAGACTCAAATTTGTACGTATATCATATTTTTATGTTTTATATTGAAATTCTGGTTTACTAATGAAACATCTTTAACTTTTTATGACGCCCCCATTTGTTTTCCCGAGTCTAAAGAAGGTGACGGGGTGAATAAATGTAAATAAGGAACAGCTAGTTTTATTATCCGAATTATATGGACTATAGTCAACCCTTGTTACATTATATGAGTTTCTAAGAGTTGATAATTATTAAATCTCGACTAATCAAACCAAAAATCGTCATTAATGGCAAAAAGTCATGGTAAAACCGACTAAATGAAGGGTAGGCTACGTTAGATTTTTTATTTTTTATTAATTTCCATTTACCCTAGCTGTGTGTGATGATGATGATTATATGATTATCTAAAGTAACAACACAACAGTAATTATAGGCAGACAAAAATATAATAAGCTATTCAATCCCTACATTTTAATCCAATAATTAGGTTAATAAAAAGTCCAAAAAAATATAGAATAAATACACGGTATATACACCACACTCACCAACGGCTGCGGACGGCCATTTGCAATAAATATATTACGGCGGTGTTCGCAGCGAAAGCCGAGTGTCATTTTTGAGGAGTTTTGAGCCATTGAATTAGATTTTTCTCAAATACCATTAATTCTTTAAAAATCAAATATATATATTTAAATAATTACACAAAGACGTGTAGAATATATATATTTTTTTAGTTTATTTATAAATCTTAGATCCTTCTCTATATTTGAATACGTATGACTAACATTCATCATTATATATCAATTTGAATTATCAAACAATGAGCTACGACATGGCAGGCAACTAGCTAGGTCCATCAAATTGAAATAATATAAAGGAAACTAAGCATTTTTTTTTTTAATTTTCATCAATTAAATTCAGAGTTTTGGTCCTTCAAAACGGATATAATCATACATGACTTCTGAAAAGGGGCCAGCAAGTTTGTTTGCCTGTGTTAAGAATATTTTGTTTTCTCCGACAACCAGTCTCTCTCCTCCAACCATGATGCTGTAAAAACGGTACAGCCCTCGAATCCCATGTCTCGCCACTGCATTGTCTTTGCCTATCATCTTCGTCTCGAAGTCTGGATCAGGCGATTCTTGATTGTTGAACCGCACCTTAAGTTAATTGAAACATTGATCACGGTTAGTAATATGCATAGTTTGTAATATACAAGACCGATATCCAAATTTAATTAGTACTGATCATTTGTTCGTACTTGTAAATTTGCAGCAGCTGCTGATGCGAGGGCCAACTGGAGAGTGTAATTTGCATTTTTGTCCACACACTTCATGTCGAACAAGATTTGCCATGTTGTTGTTGCGTACTCACCTTCTCCCACTTTCCTATATATATCCATGCATATATACAATATTAAGATACCGTTTAATTTGTAGAGTAACCATAATTTTACAAAAGAGAAAAAATAATAATTAATAAACCATGTAATAATTTATTATTAGATTATTTCAATTCAATTTATAATTGTATGGATATAAAACATATAAATTAAAACATGCATGATTGAGTTTAACTTGCTCAAAGTTAAAATTTTGTTAGTCATGCTTGATATATTTAGTTATGATGATTGATGATAAGTTTTCGGACAACAAATAAATATTTTGCCTTAAAAAGATAAAAAAAAATAAATAAATAAATTGTACCTAGTAACATGGGCGAAAAACCAGTCTTGTGTATAATTGTCGATCCCAATTTTGAAAACAAGATCTTTATTTTGGTATATATCCGTGTAACGTTCCCAAAGTCCATATTGCCTGAACCTGTTGACCAAAAAAAAAAAATTAAACATACTATTTTAGATAACACAATTTCTCTCAACATTTGAGTTTGTTTTACTTAATAACAAATGATCAATTATATATATAAATAATAATTAAATTAAGGAGAATTGTCGATTTAGAACCCAAAAGATAGTTAAATTATTAATTCAGAATCCGAAAGATGATTTATCAATCCAGGACCCGAAAGATAAAAAAATTCTCTATCCTGGAACTGATATTGAGGTCTTAGATTGAGAATTGTATGATCTTTCGGGTTTTGGATTGAGAGTGTTTTTGCAATCTTTCAAGTCCTGAATTGACAATTAATCTTTCGGGGTCCTAAATCGATATATAATTAAACTATCTTTCGGTCCTGAATTGAATGAAATTAGATAAAACATAGTTGTTGTAAGTAGAATTATATTAGTCTTACTTTTCAACGGGGAGTGCATATTGATGAACCTTGAATCTAGGGTTAGGATCGGGGATGAAAAATTCTGCGGCGGAGCGGTCGGGAATTCCGATCTCCCACAAGGTTGCACCGTTCCTTGGGGGATCGAACACGACGTCTTCCACCGTGAGACTTGATCCAGGGGCGATGGTGATGTCGGAGACATGCTTGTAGTCTCCGACAACTCCAGGAACCCATGCAAACAAGTTGTAAGTTCCTGGAATCACATTCTTGATTTCAAAGTGTCCTTGTTTATCTGTTTCAGTCCAAAATTGATATCCCTAGAATTTTAGAAATATTAATTAGTTAGCTCAAATATTTCAATCACTGTAAATTTATTTATAATTTAATTAATTTCCAACCTTATTTTCAGTCTGCCATGAGCCGGCGGCCCCCGGCGGAGCCAATCCCACGTAAGCCGACGCGGCTGGCACCATGTCCTTGCTAATGAACCTGTGAGTACGAATGTGTAGTCAAATTAGAATTTCAATGGTCCAAATTTGAATAATTATTTATTTTCTTCGCAGGAATATAGAAAAAGGAGTTTATTAAATTATAGATATAAGTTGTCGTAGTGGCACCAATCGTGAACAAAAAATTGACCGCTTAGGGATCCTCTTTGGTCAGATTTAAGGAATTCTTGTGATTGAGGAAAATTGTATGGCCAACTAGCTACCTCCTCCTGCATCTGATCATCAATTATCCAAAAAAAAAAAAAAAAGTGTTAACAATTTGAATTAAAAAAAATATATATATTATCAATCCAAAATTTGAGTCATAATTTAGTTAGAAGTTAAAAATAAGTTTTCAACTTAGAACATGAAGTACCCCGAAATTCTCAACATAAAACCAAATATTAAGGTAGTGGAAAAAGTATTTAATAATTTTTAGTGTCGTGAAATGAGAATTTTGGAATTTTTTATGTCTTAAAATTAAAATTCAATTTTTTTCAGTTTATGAATTGATAATTAAATTACCTTTAAAGTAACAAATTGATAAACCTCGAAATAAATAAATATGCATGAGTAAAGTAAATACCCTTAATTTGGCATCATTCCAAAGGATGGAAGGCTGTTTCTGAGCAGAAGCATCGGAGTTGAGATAAATGAAAACAGGTCCAAAGACTTTTTTCCAGTAATCCTGAGTTTCAAACTTCATGTCTATGTCTGCCCCAGCATAATGCCTGCTGATGAACATCTATATATACAATACATTTAATATCATTATGTGTTGTATATATATGCTAGACAAATTAGAGAGAGAGAGAGAGAGAGAGACTTACGGAGAGAAAAGTTGGACCAACGTGAGAAGTGAGATCTTGTTTGAGAGGGCCACCCGTTCGAAATTCATTGGATGGAGTAATCATCCAAATCCCTATGGGCTCTGTATCATTGGTCACCCACCCATGGACCTTGTTGTCCTTGTTGTCGCACGAGTACAAGTATTTGTCGTCCACCTGTCAAATGCACGTCACGTGTATCATCAAATCGATCGATATATATACCATGTATTTGTGATCGACATGTTTGTTTTACCTCTCCTTTGAAGTCCGGATTGACTGGATCAGTTAATTGAACAGCTTCCTTATAAGCAAGCACGGTGCCGGAAGCACGATCCTCCGCCGTTGGCATGTACCTTTGTCTCTCATCCGACATCGCCATGTAATTAAACCTATATATATATACATGTAATGAAAATAATGCATATATATCGGTCGAGTTTAACTATGATATATATCATATAATAAAGTAAATCTTTGAGTACTTATTTGCGCGAAGCTTGAAGACAATTCTTCCTTCTTGGATGATGTAAGAAGGCCATCCTTGTAAACGTTCCAGCACTGCGTATGAGTAGAACCCAGGGGATCCACGCAGCATTACATATCTGTTTTAATTTTCCAATTTTAAACAGTGAATTTTTTTTAATTTATGTACCCAAACACTAAATCTAGAGTTGCATAAATATAATTAATTAAATTTAAGATCATTAATTATATAGATATATGCACCTTTTATCAATGTTCAATGGAGCGAGCTGTGAACTCGTGGATTCCCAGCTTCTAGTAAATGAAATCTCTATTTGATTTTCATTTTGCAATATCACCTTGAATTTTGTTCCTTCCAAACTACATAACAAGACCAATTTAGGCCACTGTGATATACTCCATATAATTTCGGATTGTAATTATATACAAAGACTTACTTGTCAACAAAATTAGGCCCTCTTGCTACCTTGTTCCAAGCAATATCCCAGTGCCTAGAAATAATTTAATTATATATCAATGTCACATAAAAGATTAATTCCCCATTCTTGATTAAGAAAACTCATTTCAATTTAATTTGATCATAGCATTATAAGATTGAGAAGAAAATCCGACATATAAAGTTTATGCATATATACCCCCGATCAGTTTCTTTATCTTGAACAAGTAGTAAATTAACACTTCCTTTGTATGTAATATTGGTGATGGAACCGCCTGGTACAGTCAGTGTGATGCTAACTATTCCATTACTCATTACAACCTGCGACACCAAGCAAACTGTATAAATTTATGTAATGTTTAATGATCATAAATAATGAATATTGAATTATTTAAAGTATATATACATGATCATCCTGCAAAACCAACTCTACTCCAGCTTCACTTCTATCATCTACAAACATTCCTCTGTATAATCCATCAACGGAGACAAGATATAAGAAATTTTTTATAATATATCTATATCAATGTTTATTTTATCATGAATCATAAAAACAAATCACGTGTACTTACAAAAAATTGAAATAAACAATCACCTGTAAAAATTCTGAGAATGAGTAGGCAAAAACCACAACTGCAAAACCATTCCCACAAAAATCAGCATTTTCATTTCTTGCATATTTCCCACAGGATTTAATAATCCCCTAATCTATCTTTTTTATGAACAAAATACGACTATGAAGGTTGGTTTAATCGTGTCCTATTTAAGGGTGGGAAACTTTAATTAATTTTAATATCAGATTGTGTACATTTTATTTTTGGAACTTTAATTTAATTACTAATGGAACATATTGACAAATATAAACAAGGTCGAGATTTTTTATTAATTTAATTTGTAATCTAATGCATGGGAAATTGAGAATCCCATTAAATTATTATTTTGAACTACATTTATTCCATAGTGCATATATGAATCTCATGACGGTAAATATGATTTATCTTCGTGATCTGTATTAAGGAAAAATTAATATTATGGTCTGCAAATTAGGTTTACTAATTACTTTAGTTTTTTTGTAAAAGTAATTAAGATTTTACCATAATTATTTGAAAATCCGCAAACACTTTACAACCAGAGACTTGTTTTCAGGTGCTCTCAATATATAATGTGCCAAGATTTGTAGTAATAACAAACGACCCCATTGATACTAGAAATGTATATGCTCTCAATCTCTGTTTCAGATTACTTTATTTTTAATGTACTTTTGATATATTTTTTGTAAATTAAAAACTAAGTTATTTAGTGAATATTGGTTCTTAAAATTTTATGTTGTAATCACCACTTGTGCACTTCACCTTACAGTTAAAAATTTAGCCATTAGCATATTTTCTCTAACAATTGGCTCTGACCCCTGAAATGCTTCAGCTGGAACTCTCTGATAGTTCGCAAGAAAATTGACTCCGTTAACAAGGAGTTGAAACCACTGGGACAGACTTGCCTGAAGAAGGTTATACTGCTCCCCCCCCCCCCCCTCTCTCTCCCTCTCTCTCATGAATGCCATGTGAATTTGCAGGAGAGGGAGTACAAAGAAGCTCTGGAAGCCTTCAACAAAAAGAACAAAGAGAAAGTCCAGCTAATCACCAAGTTTGATAGGGTTTTCCGCAAAGAAAAACGATTTTATTATTGCGTATAAATAGAGTACAAAAAGATATATGTAAATCTAGAAAAGATATGAAATACTGGAAAACCCTAGATATGCATGAATAAATCATATCTAGACTATATCTTGTTATCCCCCCTCAAGCGAGACTCCGGAATATTCGTGAGTTGTAGCTTGCATCGAAAGTGTTCGAACAGAGGACGAGGTAAGGCCTTGGTGAAGATATCTGCAATCTGTCGATCTGTGGGGACAAACGCCGTAGCTAGATTACCAGATTGTACAAGTTCTCGAACGAAGTGGTAATCAATGTCGATATGCTTCGCACGTTTGTGAGCTACTGGATTCTGTGTGAGAAATATGGAGCTTTTGTTGTCGCAAAAAAGATGAGGGCGACGAGATAGTGGAATATCTAGCTCTCGAAGAAGTGATGAAATCCACACGACCTAGGCAGCTGTGTTCGCCATTGCCCGATATTCAGACTCACAGCTGGATCGAGCTACGGTTGGTTGTTTCTTCGCACTCCATGACACCAAGTTACCAGCAAGGAAGATAGCATAACCATAGGTTGAGCGTCTGGTGTCTGTGCATCGCGCCCAATCAGCATCCGAGTAAGCAACCAAGTCACAAGAGGCACAACGTGTAAACCGAAGTCCAAATGAGAGAGAGCCTTTAATATAGCGGAGAATACGCTTGACGGCCTGAAAATGATCAGACGTAGGTGACTTGAGGAATTGACTTGCTAGGTTGACTGCAAAAGAGATATCAGGGCGAGTGATTGTGAGATATTGTAGTGCGCCAACGACTGAACGATAGAGCGTGACGTCCTCAATTGGATCACCGTCCTGAGTTAATGTATGGCCTGCGGGAAGCGGAGTGCCGATGGGTTTGGCGTCAAGCATATCCATCCGTGTTAATATGTCGCGCGAATACTTGGCTTGGGATAATAATAAGCCATCGTCCAAGTATGTGACTTCCAGACCCAAGAAGTAGCTTAGCCGACCGATGTCCTTGATTGCGAACTCCGAGTGAATGCGAGATAAGAAGTCCTGTAAGTGAGAAGAGCTGCTGCCGGTAATAATAATATCGTCGACGTAGACGAGAAGGAA
>JAPKLW010000059.1:721705-765327 GCA_026898455.1 Plectranthus barbatus | reverse complement strand
GGAGTCATATGCGCAGAGGCACCTGTATCAAGGTACCAATCAGATGGTTGCGACGTGGCAAGAGAGCAGGAAGCGTCGAATGATTCAGCAAGATTTGCAGCCGGTGATCGAGAGTAGCGGTCGGGGCACGCATCAGCATAATGTCCGTCGCATCTGCAAATTTGACATCGAGAAGGACGGCGCTGATTATTATTTTTGCCACGCCGCCCCTTTGAGTTGCGAGAACCATTAGAAGAATTCCGTGTATCAGTGCCGGAGTTGCGAGAACCATTATTTTTCCCGCGAGAGGCGTCAGGCTGAGAAGTAGGTGACGCGTGACTGATGAAAGTCGCCGGCGAAGTGGAAGAGCCTTCCATGGATTCCTGAAAGAGCGAGAAGCTCTCAGCCTTCGAGAGGAGATCGCGAAAGGAAGGCAGAACAGTGAGAGCCATCTGAGCGACGGAGAAGGAGGCGAATGACGGTCCGAGACCACGGAGGAACCAATGAGCTTTGTCGGTGTCGTCGACGGGACGACCGATCGCTGCCAATTGGTCACAAAGGGCCTTGAACTCACGGCCGTATTCAGAGACAGAGCGCGAGCCACGCTTGATGAGTTGAAGATCGTCTTTCAGTCGAAATTCCCTAGTCTTCGACTTGTTGCTGAAGGCCGAGTCCAGGGCAAGCCAGACTGCACGAGACATGTTGCAGCCGAGCACTTCAGCCATCGCCTCTTCGGATAGCGTGGAAAGCAACAGACAGAGGAGACGTTGATCTTGAATTTGCCATTCCAAATACGCCGGGTTCGGAGTAACTGTCCGATTCGGCGAAGTAAGGACGGCGGGCGGGAGTGGTGAGGAGCCATCGACGTACTTCAATAAATCCTGACATGTGAGCAGGGGTACGATTTGAGATCGCCACAGAAGAAAATTAGACGACGATAATTTAATCGTCACCATGTGAATGAGGGTTGAAAGATGGAGAGGATCGACAGCCATAAGAGACGTCGTGAGGGAGAGAGGAGGGCCGATCGAAGAGAGAGGAGGGAGGGTGGGATCGTTAATAGGCTGATACCATGATAGGGTTTTCCGCAAAGAATAACGATTTTATTATTGCGTATAAATAGAGTACAAAAAGATATATGTAAATCTAGAAAAGATATGAAATACTGGAAAACCCTAGATATGCATGAATAAATCATATCTAGACTATATCTTGTTAAAGTTGATGGAGGTGAGGGGTTTAACTGATCATGATTATCCATTCCATTTCCAACTGATCAACAAATGTCCAATATTCTCATTGAAACAATTATTTTTTTAAAATTCAGCTGGTGAGTGAAAGCGAGCGGATGAGGTTGAAGAAGCTGGAGGAGCTGAGCAAGAACATAGAAACCATACGCCTTCAACTTGCTTTCTTGTGAGTTTTGATCTCATATATATTTTGTGTATGTGGGTGTTTATATATTTAAATCTTTTTTGTTGTTGCATACGAATGGTGTTGAGGATTTGGTTTCACATGAGGATTTTGGTTGAATATTTCAGGGATTTGTCCTTCAACAATCTCAGTGGACCTGTGCCCACTTTTTCCACCAAATCATTCAAGTATGCATGTAAGAATGCTTTTTCTTTTCCTGATTGTTATTAAGTCTTCACTGAAAAGTAGACATGGTAACAAGTTGTTGCTCTATCAAAGTCTCAAATCTATAAACTATGTTGTTTACTGTTGTGTGCTATAGTATCACTACAGAACTAATGTGCAAGTATACACAGGTCACAAGTAATAAAGTCTAGTGAGACCAGATATCGTACCCAAGGGAGTGGGTTTCTAAATCGTGCACTATGAATTGTTTGCAATAAAAGAGGGTAGTTTTTATCTAGATCCTAATAAAGCATGAAATGTGCAATAATTATAATTCCAAGAAGGGCTAAAAACAATAGTACTTTTTCACTCCACAAAATGAACATAAACAATCAATCGGATATCACAAGTGTTGGGAAAACACACTCAGGTTATGGAATACAAGGCACCTCAGCTATCCTATATGCTAGAGCTTACGTCTCGTAATACTCTGAACCTTGGAACTTTTTCTAAATCTGCCTAGTGAACTGTCGCCCGACTAGATCTACACCTTCTCACTAGAATGCATATGTCTATGACTTTCATAGTGGTCGGATGATGGCAAAATGAAACAAAGCTCGGTCAAGTTGTACTGTTTCATATGTCTATGAAATCAACACAATCATCTAAGATCTCCTCGGCTTATTTCTCCTTTCGGTTTCCATAAGTGATGGGTTTCTTTCCACTGTCGTGCTCAAGAAACGATTCAAAACAAGATCAAAGATAAGTTCAGACATGCGAAACTCAGTTCTAACATATATTCAAACAAAAGGTACTTTGTTCCATAACCCAAGTGCAAAAAAATTAGTTCATGCTCGGTATTGAAAGGATAACAGCCACAAGATCATTCATCATCTAAACTCAACAAAAAAAGAAAACTAAATCAAACTATGCGATGATCCCCTGCTGCTTCAATGCCTTCCCCTCCAAGCTCGATCTCTCTCTTTCTCGTTATCTCTCTTTCTATTCGCGTATGTCTGTCTATTCGCCCTCGTGCTCCTCTCAATCTGATAATATCTCCTCCTTTCTTGCACAGCCGTCGGTTTTCTCGCCCCTCATGGGATGTGTCCACGTGTTGAGAGGTCACTATTTTTCCCAGACAAAAGATCAACTTCCTTTTTCGCCACCTATCCTTCCAGCAGACAAAATCAACAAAAGTTTCATCTTTGTCTAAAAGTGGTCCCGGAGAGAGAAAGTCTTCAGTCCTCTTGGCCATGCGCTTCTGATGCTAAAGCATAACTCCAGGCAACATGCGGCAGGTGAGCTCCAGCATTCCGAACCTGGTCAAAACTTGTCCAAAACTTGCAAAAACTTATTAATATTTGCAAAATGTAAAGCACCCCAACTAATTTGCAACTGAACATAAATAAGCACAAAAGACCTTGATTTCAAAGCATCTTATTCGAAAACAACATCTAAAGTTCAGTAAAAAGAATCAAAAGATAACTCTAAATGAGAGTTATCACCCCCCCAAACTTAAGATGTTGCTTGTCCTCAAGCAACAAGAACAAACCGAACTAAACAAGACTCGCAAGTAATAAGCTAAAATAGTTTATCTCCTTCTTATGAAGCCCTCAGCAAAAATTAAAAAGAAAACATGAGTGGTGGTTCTCTTGATTGCTCAATTTCAGTCCCTATCCTTCACAAAGTTTAACAATGTACAACCATCACATCTTTCAATCCAAATTTTTTTCAAAAGAAAGCAAATCAAACTTCAAGATAGCTTAAACTAAGTTGAGCTTAACCTTAACTACTTGAACAAGACTCAATGCTCATCAATGCCATGTCTCTTTTCCTACCCATTCGTCTTCTCTTGTTCTCCACTATTAGGCTTTGCATCCTTCCTAGATCAAAAGGGCTTTAAGGCTTCTAATGTTAGGCCAAGGTTCCAGGTGAGAAAATTTGGACAAAAGTGACTAAAGTTTAGAGGTGTTGCCCTTCTAGTTCTATTATTGGACTTATTTCATCTTTGCACAACACATTTTTTTTTTTTATACACACTTTATTCTGGGCACTTATATTCATTAGTGCCTAACATTGCTCTTTGCTCTTTTCTTCTTCTTTTTTTTTCAGTCTATACTCCTCTTTTTTTTTTTAAGAGTAAAAGGTTTAAAACTAACACTTCTAGAAGAAGTGATACCCCCCCCCCCCCCAAACTTTGAATAAAACATTGTCCTCAATGTTTAACTAGAACTGAGGCAGGGCAACACTCTAAACTAGGACGTGTTTGGATTCTGGCTAAACATAAAGCAGGTCAGAACAAAGAAAAGGCTCATGCTCAAGTTCTAGGTGCAAAGGGATATTCATTTCATAGCCAAGAAATCTTCTGAATGCACAAAGAACAAGTAATTGCCTTAATCATTTCTAAGTAGTGTGCTCACACCTAATTCATGTTGACCAAGATTGAACTAAGGGTAGATGGCATTTCACAATCTAGAGTTCAAGTTGTAGTACCAGCTAAGCTCAAGCTCATGTCTAGCATATCAGGTTTATTCAAAACAGTGTGGAATCACAACTTTGAATTTCAGATCATGACACCATGTATAAAGTTAAACATCAAAAGAAAACGAGGATTGACTTTAAGCAATCTCGATCACAACCACACATGCAAAAGGGAGAATGAACAAAATAAAACATCATCGGGCAAAAAGGAGAATAGACTACTAGACTTAAAACATATTATTATAATAACCCAAAAGAACAGTCATGCTTTAACATAGGACAAGCATGAGAGTTCTGACACCTAATCAAAAACTAACATCCATACTTAAAAACATAAATAACAAAAGTAAACATAATCTTAAATTGTTTTTGCAAAATAGAGGCAGAGTTTAGAGGGGACCCTGTTCTTCATGCGGAACCACCAACAGCTCTCATCTTCCTTCCAAGACTCCTCCTTCTCATTAGTCGGCTGGTGTGCGCTTTGATCTTCAGCACCACCTTCTTCATCATCTTAAGTCCTTTCAATAGCTTCACTTGCTTCGCTTTGATTGCGGACAGCTCTTTCTGCAATGCTTTCATCACATCACCCTCTGCAGCAGGTGTCTCTCCCTGGGCACGAGCTTGAGCTTGAGCTTGATCATGCCTCTTTGTTAGATAGGGGATGTTGAAGTAGCTTTTTGCAATGCTTCTTGGCTCGTCGGAGTGAAAAGGAACTCCTGCACGCTTACACAGCTCAGAAATCAGCGAAGGACAGAACAGTGGTCCTGCTCTCTTTGTAGCTTGGATAATAATAGAATCGATGATGAAAGGTGCTATGTCAATAGGCTCTCCTTTCACAATGGCTGCCACCATAAGGATTATGTCCTGCCCCACCAAAGTGTTGTGGGTTGTTGAGCTAATTCGGTTCCTCAGAAAATGAATCCAAGTGTTAGCCTCAGTTGTGAGGAAGCTGGCCAGTGCAGACAGGTTGTCCTTAGTCTCATCTACCCATCGAGCACCTGGCACTGTCACAACACTTAATGCCTCATCCAACTGTTCCCTTGTTGCGGAATTTAGCAGATCCATGAATGTGTCTGGCTGCGGCGAATGTGTCCCGTAGACTGCATGGACTGTTTTCGGATTCAACACCACCTCCTTCTTTCTGACAATAGCTCTGAGTTCGTAATCCACCCCTGTGGATTGCTCACAGTTTGCATAGAATTCTCTGATGAGAGCGATCACTGGTGCTGGCTGCATTACCACAAAAGGTTCCCAACCTTGTTGCTCGACACTGCGAAGAATGGGTTCAGGTAGCTTGGAGAGGTCTTTAAACCCTCTTTCCAGATTCAACTTCCTACTTGCAAGCTCCAACATCCGAGCTTTGTGTGGTTTTGAAGAGAACTTTGGAATTCGATCAATCTCTTCTGCAGTCAAGTCCACCACCTTAGCCTTACCCCGGTTAACCTCTTTCTTCTGCTCCTTGGTAGCAACTTGCTTCACACGCTTTCCTGTTTTCTTGCCTCGCAGGATTCCCTGGTCATCCTCAAATGTTTCCACCCTCTTTCGCTTTGCAGAAGTTGGAGTTTTCTTTTCTTGTGCAACAGACTTCCCACCAGATGCGGGTGCTTGCTTCTCAGATGCAGCAGCATCATTCTCTTTATCCTCTTCTCCAGCTACTGAGCCCTCAGACCCTTCTTTCTCTTCGGTAGATGACTTGTTCTGATTTTCTGAACTCTTCTGGACACTCGGCTCGCTCTCCACTGCAGGCTCTTCAGACTGGCTTGCATTTGTTCCTTTGGTGCTGGTATCCTCCTCTGACTTCTCAAGACTCTGTTCTGCCTCAGGCTCCTCAGACTGGCCATCAGCATTCTCTCCTTCTTCTTCGGATTCTGCATCATCAGACTGTGCATCCTCCTCCTCAGTAACATCTTTCTCTGCAGGTTCCTTGGTAACTTCCAACTCAGATTTTGAAGTGGCTGCGTTAACCAAGTCCATCAGATCTCCCTTCTTGGATTTTGTCGCGGTCTTAGGCTTTTTGGGTGATTCGTCAGGGACCTCCACTGGGTTCTCTGCACTAGTGAGAGGCAATTTTGCATTCCTCTGGGCCATAATCGAAACGGCTGCTCTACTTGACCTCCTCAACTGTTGAGCAGGCTCTGGTTTCTTTGGCTTTTTCATAGCCTTGGGTTTCGGGGCAACTGAACTGCTCTTCTCAGGGGTTGTTTCAGGGGTCTCTACTTCCATCCCCAGTCGCTTCTTTCCAGACTGCTTCACCCTCATATTCACGTCTGCAAAAAGAGAAATTTAGAACCTTCCTCAACAAATTCAGAAACACCCACAATATGAACAGGAAACCCAAGAGCAAAATTTCGCATTCAGTTGTTAGATATTTACAAAATACTACAGTGGAAAAACTTTCCTCCCCCCCAAACTTTGAGTTTTACTCAAAGTTTTGGAAAACGAGATCAACATTGGTTCAAAATTGAAGATTCATCTCAAGCCCTACAAACCTTGTCAGACAATCCTGTCAGAACTACTGCATACAACTCGCACTGATCACAGAAACCCAGGCAAATATTTTTTTAAAATTTTATCCTAATCCGAGGGTTCAATAATCATGCTAACATGGAATATCCGTTCATGCTTCGAGAAATAAAGACATCTCAAACTTCAGAACCCAAAACATACCGGTCATCGCGATATCAACACCAAACAAAAACAGAGCGAGTTCGAGTTTATAGGAGAAATGTGTAACACCCCAGAAGTAGAGCAGAAATAATGTGTGAAACTTCGTACCTGATATTCGACAAGAACTCCTTTAAGTATTGCAAACCTTGCTGACTCTTTCGCCCAATTTGCCAAAGTCGGAGTGGTTTTTGAAAATTTTCAACAATGAAGAACAACTAAAAACTACTCTACTTAAAGAAAGTCTGTCACAGGAAACGAGGCAACCCTTCAACTTACCATGATTGGACATAACTTTTTCTTTTTAAAACAAAGGAAAGTTAATTCCAAAACCGTCATTCCTAGGGGTAACCATATTCTCTCTCTTCTCAACGGCTATGTGGCTAACCCCCATCCACAGATTTCATACTTTCACTGTTTCCTTTTCTCTCTTCTTCCTTTTTTTTTTAAATTGAAATTACTCTAAATAAATACTAATTAAAAGTCTTAAAATATTTACAAACTACGATGAACAGTGCTCAACACCCATGTTACTCACAGGCTGTAGCATTCACTATCCTAGAACTGATTTTTGCATAAGGTTTAAATTTAACTAGGCAAGAAAAATAAATTCAGAATAAATAAAAAAAATGCTAAATCCTAAGCTATCATTTCATGATTCATCTATTCCTCATGATAGCTTAGGTTACCTCAATCTTAAGGTTCTCCTGGACCAGTGCAAACTCTTGGATTCTCCCAGCCCTTGTTGTGGTATCTCTTCACTCTCTGTCCATTAACCTTGAAAGTGCTCCCTGTATTTTCATCTCTCAAATCAACAGCCCCATGAGAATAGATTTTCACCAAGGTAAAAGGTCCTGACCACCTTGACTTTAGTTTCCCAGGGAACAACCTCAATCTGGCATTAAAGAGCAACACTTGCTGTCCTTCCTCCAGATTTCTATTTACAATCTTGCTGTCATGCCATCTCTTCACCTTTTCTTTGTATATCTTTGCATTCTCATAACTCTGCATCCTCAGTTCCTCTAGTTCATTTAACTGCAGCATCCTCTTTTCTCCACTGGATTTTGGGTCGAAATTCAGTTTCCTTGTGGCCCAAAATGCCTTATGCTCCATTTCCAGAGGCAAATGGCAAGCCTTTCCATACACAATTCGGTAAGGAGACATTCCCAAGGGTGTCTTGTAAGCTGTGTGATAGGCCCATAATGAATCATCCAGATGTTTGGACCAATCCTTCCTTGTGGTGTTTACCACTTTTTCCAGGACACTCTTCACCTCTCTGTTAGACAACTCTGCCAACCCATTAGTCTGTGGGTGATAAGCAGTCGAGACCTTGTGATTGATGTTGTACTTGGCAAGAAGAGCAGCTAAGCTCTTGTTAATGAAATGAGTCCCTTCATCACTAATGATTGCCCTTGGAGTTCCAAACCTTGTGAAGATGTTCCTGTGCAGAAATTTAATCACAGTGGTAGCATCATTGTGAGCACAAGCACAAGCTTCCACCCAACGAGACACATAATCGACAGCTAGCAAGATATACTCATTCCCAAAAAATGATGGGAAAGGCCCCATAAAATCCATACCCCACACATCAAAAAGTTCAACTTCAACAATGTTGTTCAGAGGCATAGCATTCTTAGCTGGCAAATTCCCTACTCTTTGGCATCTGTCACAATTCTTCACAAACTCAAAGGCATCTTTGAAAATTCCTGGCCAATAAAACCCTGATTGCAACACCTTTGCAGTTGTCCTCTGTCCTCCAAAATGCCCCCTGTATGCTGAAGCATGACACTCATTCAGAATATTTGGAATTTTATAGTCTGGCACACATCTTCTGAAAATCTGATCAGGGCCTAATCTGTACAAGGTTGGGTCATCCCAATAATAATATTTAGAATCATGCAGAAATCTCTTCAGCTGCTGCCCATGCAACCCATATGGTTTTCTACCTGTAGCAAGGTAATTTGCAATATCTGCAAACCATGGTGCATCTTCTTCCTTGCATGCCAAGAGCTGCTCATCTGGGAATGCATCATTGATTTGTGCTGTGTCATCCACCCCAAATGGATTTTCCAACCTCGAAAGGTGATCAGCAACTTGGTTCTCTGTCCCTTTTTTGTCTTTGATTTCCAAATCAAATTCTTGTAATAAGAGGATCCATCTGATAAGCCTTGGTTTTGCATCTTTCTTGGCCATCAAGTACTTTATTGCTGAGTGATCCGTAAATACAACAACCTTTGCTCCTACCAAATAAGACCTGAACTTGTCAAAAGCAAATACAACAGCCAGCAATTCCTTTTCTGTAGTGGTATAGTTTTTCTGTGCACCATCCATCGTTTTGTTGGCATAGTATATAGATCGGAAGATCTTGTCCTTTCTCTGCCCCAACACTGCCCCAACTGCATAATTACTTGCATCACACATTAGTTCAAAGGGTTCATCCCAATTTGGTGGCTGCATTACTGGGGCTGTAACAAGTGCTGCTTTCAGTTTCTCAAAAGCTTTCACACAGTCATTTCCAAACTCAAACTTCCTGTCCTGTTCCAGCAGCTCAGACAATGGCTTGGCTATCTTAGAAAAATCCTTAATGAACCTCTGATAAACACTCATTCTGTGCAATTTATTGATGTGATTATGCTTTGATTATACTTCAGATTGAGCCATTATGTGATCTTTTCATGCGTTATTCTTATTCTTTAAGGAAATATTACGTTTGGCTTTGTTTGATGTTGTTTTGCACAGATTTCATGCGTATTTGAGTCTGAATGAGTGCCGTGGAGCCAATCGATGTTTGTTTGCATCAAGACGAAGAAGAAGTGAGAGAAAGATTGCACCCACATATGTTTTAGGCCAAGTTTCAATGGAAACCCATTCCGAAAGCAGTTTACGTTCAAAGAAACAGTCACCAATTCCTCCACACATGGAATTCGAGCTAATGGAGCATACCAATGGATAGATCTTCGAGTTATCTTTCCAATGCAACTGGAATCAGGTCAATCGGAGTTCGGGAGCGAAAGTTATGGCCAAAACCGTGAGACTGCGCAAGCTGTCTACGCAACCGGCGACCCGGTTGCAGAACCGGCGACCCAGCATGCAAAACCGGCGATTTACTGTGCAAATCCGGCGACTTGAGCTCCTCAACCGGCGACTTGAGCTCCTCAGCCGGCGGGTCGCCGGTTCTGCCTTTTTCTCCCTCGAAACACAACCGGCGATCGCCCCTCCCTGCCTGCGATCGCCGGACGTGCTCTCCTGCTCGCCTATTCCGCATTTTTGACGTATTAAATCGTATCTTTCTGCCCAAGAATCAGGATTCCACCCATATCTTTTGAGATTTAAATCCCTCTCCTATATATATGAGTTCCAAAAGCCAGGAAAAGGTTGCACCACAATCGTTCCTTCACCACCATTCCAATTTCTTACGTTCATAATTAATTCCTTAGGCTAGAATTAGGGTTTTCTACATGAAATTCAAGGGGAACTGGAAGAGCATGCAAGGAATTGAAGATTGAAGACTTCGCGGGTTTTTAATTTCCTTTTCCTGTTTATATGACTCTTCATCTCGTTGTTTTTCTAGGATTTAGCATGTCTGGCTAAATCCCTATTTGGATTCTAGGGTTTTGAAACTTTGTATTTATTCATTCAACAATTTCTGCAATTTAATGTTCCTTTTCCTCTGATGTTCTGATTTAATTTGGGATTTTCAATAATTGCATTAATTATCATTAATTGTGATTTGAATTGATAGTTTTGAACCGAGAGGTCTAGGTTGTCAATTAAGACGCAAATTTATCAGATTTATTAGAACAATTATCCGTGAGGAAGTTGAACTTTTAAAGGGTTTAAAATCCAAGGTTTTTATCAAGAGTAAAAGTCCTTTTGCGCATCCGGTAGGAGTCATTAGGTATTTTATTTCCATGTTATGGTTTAGAATCCGAGAGGATCGCCTGATAACATTTTCGCGATTGCTCACATCACTGGAAATTAAATTGGGATTGAATTGCATGAAAACGTTGTTTGTTTAATATTCAAAGTGGATTACCCTGGAATCCTATTTTCTCATTGTTTTCTAAAATATTCAATTTCTCTTTTTATTTTATTTCTGCTTTTAAATCAGTCTTTTAGATAAAACCAAAACTTCTTTATGATTTGCCTAGATAGTAGTACGATGTCTATGTTTTAGTGCTTGGTTGTGTTTCGAGCCTGCAGTCCTTGAGTTCGATAAATTATTACTTGCCCTCTGCAGTGGTCTGTACACTTGCAGCTTTAGCGTGTTGAAAAATACGCTATCAACCTCCTATAAAAGCCTGCATGACCTAGAAAACTCCTGACTGCCTTCACTGATCCTGGGGTTGGCATTTTGTCTATCACTTCAATTTTTGCAGGATCAACTTCAATACCCTTATTAGAAATCTTATGCCCCAGTACTACTCCTTGCTGCACCATAAAACAGCATTTCTCCCAGTTTAAAACCAGCTGTGACTTCTCACATAATTGTAATACCCTTTCAAGATTTCCCAAGCACGTATTAAAGTCCTTCCCAAAGACTGAGAAGTCATCCATAAACACTTCTAGCCCATTCTCAATCATATCAGAAAATATAGAGATCATGCAGCGCTGGAAAGTTGCTGGTGCATTGCAAAGACCAAATGGCATTCTTCTGAATGCAAATGTTCCATAAGGACAGGTGAATGTGGTTAAGCTCTGATGTTCAGGGGCTATTGCAATCTGATGATACCCTGAATACCCATCCAAGAAACAGTAGTAATCTTGCCCAGCTAATCTGTCCAACATCTGATCCACAAAAGGTAGTGGAAAGTGGTCTTTTCTGGTGGCATCATTTAACTTCCTGTAATCTATACATATCCTCCATCCTGAAACTGTTCTTGTGGCTATCATTTCATTCTTCTCATTCTGAACCACAGTTACCCCTCCTTTCTTGGGTACACATTGCACCGGGCTAACCCAAGCACTGTCTGATATAGGGAAAATGATCCCTGCATCCAACTATTTGATAATTTCTTTCTTCACAACTTCCTTCATGATAGGATTGAGCCTTCTCTATGGCTGCACCGAATTCTTGATTCCATCCTCTAACAGTATCTTATGCATGCAAATCGTAGGGCTAATTCCCTTGATATCTGAGATAGTCCATCCAATTGCTTGCTTATGCTTCTTCAGCATGTGCATCAGTTTCTGTTCATCCTCATCTTTCAAATTTGAAGCAATGATCACAGGTAAAGTATCTGCTTCTCCCAGATATACATACTTCAGGTGATCAGGCAGAGGTTTTAGTACTAGTTCACGGGGTTCTTCCAAAGAAGACTTAGGTTCTCTCTGCTCCCTATTCATAAGGTCTAGTGATTCGAAGTTTGCTTTGTACCCTCCAAACTTTGCACCATGCTCAACCCATGCTACAGCATCTTCCTCTGTCTTGTCTTCACTTTCACATTCATTCTGCTGTAGTCCTTCAACATGTTCTGCTATCACTGATTCCAAAACTCCAATGGTGAAACAATCTTCTGATTCATCTGGTAGCTTCATAGTGTTATAAATATTAAAGGTAGCCTGCTCTTCATGAACTCTCATAATCAGTTCTCCTTTTTCCACATCAATCAATGTTCTCCCTGTAGCCAAGAAGGGTCTCCCCAGAATAATAGGCACTTCTCTATCAGCTTCATAATCTAAGATGATAAAGTCAGCTGGAAAGATAAACTTATCAACCCTGACCAACACATCCTCAATTTTTCCCTCTGGGTGAACAGTTGATTTGTCTGCAAGTTGTAATGTGATGGTAGTTGGCCTGGCTCCTCCAATTCCTAACTTCCTGAATATTGAGAGCGGCATTAAGTTCACACTAGCTCCCAGATCACACAGTGCTCTTCCAACATCTCTTCCTCCAATTGAGCAAGGAATGGTGAAACTCCCTGGGTCCTTTAGCTTTGCTGGGATCTGCCTTCTCAAGGGCCCACTAACCTCTTCAAACAGAGACACAGTCTCAAACTCCTTTAACCTTTTCTTTTTGGTTAAAATGTCCTTTAGAAACTTTACATAGGTCGGCATCTGTTCCAGGGCTTCCACCAAAGGTACATTGATGTGGATCTGTTTGAGCATGTCCAAAAACTTTTTAAACTGCTCCTCTTCTTTCTGTTTCTTGAATCTGATAGGGTAAGGTGGTTGGGGTAGATTGTGATCATCTTCCACTGATTTCCTTTTACTGTTAAAGACATTTCCTTCAGGAGGATCAACCGGTTTTTCTTGATTCACCAGCTCTTCATTGGTTACTGGATAAGATTCTTTGACAGATGCTTTCCCTTCCCTGTGAATACTGGTTCCACTCTGTTCCTCCTTTTCAGATGACCCATTATTTTGTTGCTGAACTCCTTCAGGTGTCTCTTCAATCTGCCTACCACTTCTCAAGGTCACCACCTTGCATTGCTCATTTCCCCCTCTAGGGTTCTCTGTATTGCTAGGTAAACTCCCTTGTGGTCGATTTCTGATATCATTAGCCAACTATCCCATTTGCACCTCCAAGTTTCTTAAAGATGAAGTTTGGCTTTGTATTAAGGCATCTTGACTTTTCAACCTCACCTCATTCTTAGCCATAAACTCCTTCATCATTTCTTCCATGGATTTCTCTTGCTTCGGAGGTGGAGCCTCTAAGCTCTGCTGTGGATTTCCTTGTTGTTGGTTATGCTGTGGCTGGTTATACTGGTGGGGTTGATTGTAGCCGCCTTTGTTAAAGTTATTATGCTGATCCCGTGCTCCAGCATTTTGATTCCCCTGTCCAGACCAGGATAAATTAGGATGATTCCTCCATCCTATGTTGTAGGTATTTGAATGGGGATTATTATTTCCGTGGTACTGTTGCTGTCTATTTCCCATGTAACATACAGAAGCGGGATTCGAAGGGCATTCCTCAAATTGGTGTCCCTCCCCACAATAGATACAGCTCAAAACACTTGTGTTTTCAATTGGCATAGCAGGTGCCATGTTCTGACTAGTATTCTTCTCAATGTTCTTTACAACAGCTCCCAAAGCTTCCATTTGAGCTGTGAGAGCATGTACAGGATCGATTTCCAAAAGTCCTGCAACCCTTGGAGTGGTTACAGCAGCTGCTCTAGAAGTAGCCCAGAGGTAATTGTTTGCAGCTATTTTGTCCAAAATCTCATAAGCCTCATTATAAGTTTTATCCAATAGAGCTCCTCTTGCAGTGGCATCAATCATCATCCTGGAGTTCCCAAGCAACCCATTGTAAAACATCTCTATCTGCATACCATAAGGGATTCCATGATTGGGACACCTTCTCAGCAATTCTTTGTACCTTTCCCATGCTTCACTGATTGACTCATCACATTCCTGTTTGAAGGACATAATAGCATTCCTGCACCTTGCATTCCTCGTGGGAGGGAAGTATTTCATCAGAAAAGTTTCTGCTAGCTCATTCCAAGTTGTAACAGATCCAGGTGTCAAATTTGTGAGCCATGTTTTAGCACTGTCCCTCAAGGAGAAGGGAAATAATCGCATCCTCAATGCCTCAGCTGTTACTTTCTGCAGTTTGAAGTTGTCACATATTTCCAAAAATGATTTCAAATGCAAATGAGGATCTTCTGTGGCTTGTCCACTAAATTGCCCTAAGCTCTGTAACATCTGGAACATCACTGGCTTCAACTCAAAATGTTGTGCTTGTACTTCAGGTCTCACCACCCCAAGATCGAAATCAGTAAATCTTGGTGCCATGAGAGTTCTGATAATCCTATCCTTATCATCAATTTCCCTCTCTGGTTGTTCTTCAGCCATCTTCTTGATATTCTGCTTCCTTCTGTTTCTTCTAAAAGTTCTCTCGATTTCTGGATCAAATGGAAATAATTCTTTCACAATCCTTTCACTCATGCACTACTGTCCAACCTGCATTATGAAAATGGTTAGTTTCCAAAACCAGGCAGACCAGTCAATATGGTACTCAAACAATTCAAAAGCATTCAGATTTTAAATTCAACCACTCCCCGGCAACGGCGCCAAAAACTTGTTGTGTGCTATAGTATCACTACAGAACTAATGTGCAAGTATACACAGGTCACAAGTAATAAAGTCTAGTGAGACCAGATATCGTACCCAAGGGAGTGGGTTTCTAAATCGTGCACTATGAATTGTTTGCAATAAAAGAGGGTAGTTTTTATCTAGATCCTAATAAAGCATGAAATGTGCAATAATTATAATTCCAAGAAGGGCTAAAAACAATAGTACTTTTTCACTCCACAAAATGAACATAAACAATCAATCGGATATCACAAGTGTTGGGAAAACACACTCAGGTTATGGAATACAAGGCACCTCAGCTATCCTATATGCTAGAGCTTACGTCTCGCAATACTCTGAACCTTGGAACTTTTTCTAAATCTGCCTAGTGAACTGTCGCCCGACTAGATCTACACCTTCTCACTAGAATGCATATGTCTATGACTTTCATAGTGGTCGGATGATGGCAAAATGAAACAAAGCTCGGTCAAGTTGTACTGTTTCATATGTCTATGAAATCAACACAATCATCTAAGATCTCCTCGGCTTATTTCTCCTTTCGGTTTCCATAAGTGATGGGTTTCTTTCCACTGTCGTGCTCAAGAAACGATTCAAAACAAGATCAAAGATAAGTTCAGACATGCGAAACTCAGTTCTAACATATATTCAAACAAAAGGTACTTTGTTCCATAACATATATTCAAGCAAAAGAAATTAGTTCATGCTCGGTATTGAAAGGATAACAGCCACAAGATCATTCATCATCTAAACTCAACAAAAAAAGAAAACTAAATCAAACTATGCGATGATCCCCTGCTGCTTCAATGCCTTCCCCTCCAAGCTCGATCTCTCTCTTCCTCGTTATCTCTCTTTCTATTCGCGTATGTCTGTCTATTCGCCCTCGTGCTCCTCTCAATCTGATAATATCTCCTCCTTTCTTGCACAGCCGTCGGTTTTCTCGCCCCTCATGGGATGTGTCCACGTGTTGAGAGGTCACTATTTTTCCCAGACAAAAGATCAACTTCCTTTTTCGCCACCTATCCTTCCAGCAGACAAAATCAAAAAAAGTTTCATCTTTGTCTAAAAGTGGTCCCGGAGAGAGAAAGTCTTCAGTCCTCTTGGTCATGCGCTTCTGATGCTAAAGCATAACTCCAGGCAACATGCGGCAGGTGAGCTCCAACATTCCGAACCTGGTCAAAACTTGTCCAAAACTTGCAAAAACTTATTAATATTTGCAAAATGTAAAGCACCCCAACTAATTTGCAACTGAACATAAATAAGCACAAAGGACCTTGATTTCAAAGCATCTTATTCGAAAACAACATCTAAAGTTCGGTAAAAAGAATCAAAAGATAACTCTAAATGAGAGTTATCATTAATTATGTTGTTTAGTGATGAGGGAGAGATGACAGGCCGTTATAGAGCAATAAATTCTTGCAAAGGAATCTGGTATAAAAGAGGCTATACATGACTGCAGAGAAAGAAAAAGCAGTGCGAATTTGGACAGTTACTGATATGGAAGAGCCCAAATTAAAGTCATGATCATTAAATATCAATCCCAACCGCAATAAATGAGAGGAACAAAACAAACAGAATAGGTGAGTTCGATAGGGAAAAAATGATGGCAATCAATTACTTTCATTGGGTATTAAGGTTTTAATCCAATTAAATTAAATTATACATTGAAAGATAACAATGTTAAGTGCAACTTCAATGCTTACTTATTTTCCTCATGTTTTTTTAAATCTCATTATTTAATAATGTTACTTCTTGTTTATGTCGAAATAATATCTAAGTTTTGAGTTGTTATTTCTAATTGGCTGTAGTGTTCGTCTATTAAGGTTTTCTAAGTTTTGATCGTTTGTTGTCTCGTTTAGCCATGCTTCTGCTTGCTCTCATATTTCTTCCTTTTCAATTTTACTATCTCGTTTACTATCTCATCAGCATCTCTGGACCACAGATATGCATGATCGGTTTGAGGCAGATGGGAAGAAGATTCATTGTCACATTTGATGTACTTAGATTACTTTGTATTTGTAGTTAGTTTTAACACTACACTATTACCAAACATTTGTAATTTTAAGAATTATTAAAATGCTATTTTATATTGTTATTATTTGTGCATGGGTAATTTAAATAAATTATTTTATTGTTTATACAGGATCTACAAAATTAAACAAAAAAAATAATAAAAAAATAAAGAAAAGACGGTGCGGTTCACCGCGTTGTCTATTAACCTATAGACGACGCGAAACTCCGCGTTGTCTATATGTTAATAGACGATGCGGCTCATCGCGTTGTCTATGTGTTAATAGACGACGCGAAGCTCCGCGTCGTCTATCCGCGTTGTCTATTAGCATTTTTCAATAGACTACACATAAATAGATAACGCGGAAATTTTGAATAGACTACGCGATTTTCGCGTTGTCTATTAGTTTTTTTGTTGTAGTGTTTTAATTACGAAATTTACTGAGTTTTGCTTAAAGTGTCAATTAGATGTTAGTGAACTATATATAATTTTCATGTGGAGTATTATTTAAGCATATGAATCAACTGTGTAACGATACATATTTGATTCTCATTCATTTTTATTTACATATAATATTTAAAGATGACATAGGTCTTTTGTATGAGTTGATTTGTGATGCGGTCGAATATGTAGAAGCACAAATGTATATTTCTTTATCTTATTTTGTTTTAGTGGGTCAAAGTATAAAAGTTATCTTAATAAGTTTCTAAATTAAGCTTCATTTTTGTTTTCAAAATGTCAAGTCTAGTAAAGTCTTTATTATCGAGTTGTAAGCTGGATTTGAATCGAAGACAAATTGAAGAATCAGTCTGGGATGCGTTAAAGACTTAAACAGACTAAAATTCAGTATGGAAACCAGTCTGGGTCTTAGAAAAACTGATGAGTTTGGAACTACATGAAAGTGGAACTGATCAGTTTGGAACTAGCCATTCCAGAGCTTAACAGTCCAGGATATCAAACTTGTAAGTTCGAGGATCGATATCATATTGGATGATGATATCAGCCAACATGGACTTGTTAGCATGATGATACCAGCATGGAACCTTAGTTCCAATCCCCTCACATAAGAGAAAAGAAGAATATATCTGAGGAATGGTACTCACAAGTACATACTTTAAGGAATGGAGATTCCTTAAAGTCTGCAAGCCCAAGACTTCAGTCTTGATTCCTCGGACTGACCAGTCCAAGATTTCTAAGACTGACATATTGTCGTTCTGATAAAAGATTAACAGTCGCGGTTAGAAAAAGCGGGAAAAGTAGTGTACCTTTCCATAGAGGCTACCTACCCGCGCAGAGTGAAAGAACATCGAATTGGTTGAAAATCCGATGTGTCCAACGGCTCAAAGATTTGAATCTTACTCTTCCACCTATAAATAGTGGAGGACTTCCAGAGATTAAAGCCCCTAACAGCAGACTCTCAAACTTGTCGAAACTCTAAAAAAATCACGACACAAAATTAGAGGCTTTCAAAGCTATTCCATGTGTCACTGTTGTTAACTCGAAACTCAAAAAAAATTGTTCTTGAGTTAATCTTAGTATTCTTTCTCTCCAAGAAAGAATACAACAGTCAAGTACGCTCTGTACTTTCACTCTTACGGGCGATCTTATCGTCGAGCTGTCAGTTCAAGGAAGAACTATAGACACTCTATTCTGGCGATGAGTACGTTGTGTAGTGTGCCCACACTCCGAGGAGCTGCGAAGTGAAGGACGAACAAATGACCAGATGAGTGAGCTTGTGGACTGAAGGACGAGGCATCCTTCAACAAGTGATAGATTGTAGGAGCACGTTGTTGATCCAACACTTAGTGGATTTACAGATTTGTGTCTGAAAAGTGGACGTAGGACCCTTTAGTCCGAACCACTATAAATCATTGTCATTTTACTGCTTTCAGCATTTATTAGTTTACATACTTTAAAACTCAAGTGTTGAAATATAAATTGAAACTAACTTAAAAAAATTATTCGGACTTAAGTACCAAACTGAGTTTTCAATAACCAAACTAAGACTGACACTTAGTTTGGATAAGTGCAAGTATCAACATTAAAATATTATGAAGTGCAAGTATCAACATTAAAATATTATGGTGTGCAAGTAAATTTATTCCGAAAAATTGGAACCAACAATATTTCAACATAGAAGAAGAGAAAAATAAAAAATGTGTTGAGAGTGAAATAAAAAACAAGCTTAATTGATTTTAATAATTGATAGATTAAATTTATTTCTATTAAAATAGTGTCAAGAAAATCTGACCCTTCCCGAATTCCATTAATCTCATCTTTTCATACTACATAAAAATAATAATAAAGAAAAAAAATTATCTCATCATGAAAAGTCAAAACGAGTAAAAAATAATTGTGGAGAAAACCCACGCTTTCTTAAATTCTGCTTCCGCGTTCGACCCAACACAGTCGCAATTGCAAATACCCATCGTTATCCACGCACCGCCCATCGCTCTCCCCCCCCAACTTCAAAACAACCCCAATCCCCTCTCTCTCTCTCTCTCTCTCTCTCTCTCATTATATATACATCTGCAGCAGAAGTCCCATATGCTGACATAGTTTTTCTTCATCTAACATGAGCGGTAATAGTAGGATGAACTACGACAAGATAAGCTGCAAGAGATGCTCGTGTGGAGTAAAGGGGCTTCGTCTCAACCTCAGAAGATTCTCCGTGCAGCGCCTGCGCACAAGTTTCTTGTATATTATCAAGAGATGGAAGACTTCTTACAGGAACTGTCTCAGATTGCTCAGGAGAAGTCTGGTCAGAAGAAGAAGATCACCAACAAGAAGAAGAAGTGAAACCAGGTGTGGGTCATCCGCGGTTAGAACCATGAACCACTCCAACTCCTTCTGCTCGGAAGCCATCGCAGATTGCTTGGAATTCATCAAAAGGAATTCTGTCTCCATTGATGATGAGAGAAGCCCTATTCTTGATTTCAAACACTAATCAAGTTTTCTGATGTACGTACATAATTATTTACAAATATATGTCATAGTTTTTTCATTTTTCTTTGCCTTTTTGTAGGTCTTTTTTTTTCTTCAACAGTTTGGTTTTTCTTTTTCGGATTATATGTGAACATGATCTGAACTGTAAAATATGATCATATCGATGTTCATGTCTTGTGTTCTAAAATTTGTTGTTTTGACTCCATGGGTTTGGGAATAATATTTAGGAGCCGACTACATAGGAGATATATTTTTTTAAAAAATGTTAGGAAATTGATTTTTTCAATCTTTGCTTCAAATTTGACTTTTTTTTTTAATTAAAAAAAATATGTTTGCGGCACACATTGCAAAAATTAATTTGCACCGTTTAGTCTATCATTTCTTTCCACCTAATAGCTGTATAAATTTAATTTTGTTCAATTAGTGTGACACCAAACTGGGTAGGTTCACATTTCTGAACAACATAACTATTATACGTGGCATTATATTAGTGTAGAGAATTATTAGTTACGAATTGATGAGTTTGCATGGTCTCTTAGAAGATAAGTATCTTAGTAATATTTATTTATAATGATTTTCATTAATAAATATTAATTTTGAGATCAACCTTCATTTTCCTTTCATACTAAGAACAAAATGATTTTCAATTTAAAAAAATGGCGTTTTTTTTTTTTTGTTAATAAAATATTTCACCATGGGATGTGGTGGCAAATGAGAAGTTGATATATAGTAGGTGTGAAGTGTTAAGGAGCATTTGGGAAGTTAGAAATTAAACTAAAAATGAATATAGAAAATGTTGTAAGCCTCTCCACCTAACATGAACCCTAATCTATAAATTAGCAAAAAGGTGATTTCAAAAGAAAGATTAAGAAATAAATTGTCATTAGCCAATCAAGTAGCAATCACTAAATGAGAACTTCTTAATAATGTATAAATTTTGTCTATTTAAATTTGTTTCAACAATGAATAATCTCACATATATAACTAAAAATCTTTACATAAGATATTTTCAAATTGATCATCCCTTTCACATTTCCTATTTCAAAGTTTTTGAAAAAAGTGAATATCATAAATTTCTTTGTTAAAACATAATTGGCAGAAACTTTGGCAGCCGTAAACATCAAAGGGTTGACATATGGAGTAATAAATTAATTAATTTTTGCGTCCCTAATAATTAAGAAAATATAATAAACACAGATATGTATTCCAAATCAAAAATCTCTGGCTCCACTGAGTTCATATTTGTTATGAAATAGGTTGTGGGTCACATCAATCATTTCCTAAATTTGTAGCCTAAGACTTAACATCAATCACAAAATTTTATGCAATTGTAATATTAGTTAGAAAGTCTTATGGCAATAACCACCACGCAATTTCCATAATTGGACCCTAATTATTGTTCACTTAGTCGGCAATTATAACCAATTAATTTCTTATTATTATTATTATTATTATTATTATTATTATTATTATTATTATAATTATATTATTATTATTATTATTATTATTATTATTAGTTTCGTACATCAAAGATCCTCAAACAAATATAGAAAGTCACTTAATTTTTTTTATGAAGCGAAAATTAAAGATATCACATTTTTCAATTAAATGCTGCGTTTGTTAGTCATTATTTGACAAAGTTTTAGGTGTGTGACAGTCAAATTAAAACTTAGAAATGGTAGACATCGGGATCATTTTTTTATTTTTGAGGGGACTTTTGAAATTATTTTTTTATTCACACTCCATAGTAGCGTAAGAAGAAAGTTATATTTTAAAAATAAACAATTTGCATTGTTTTTTGGCATTATTTTTATGCAAATCTCAAATAGATCAAAATAAACCATTTGAAAAAAGTTTCTTTTAGAGGATTCCTATCGTGGTTTATACAGATAGAATATTAGAATGTCAATAATTAAGGTATTTATGAAAGATATGGACTAAGATTTTGTACTAATTAGATTAGTACAATATATATTAATTAAATTAATATATATCTTTCTAGATAATATACTAATAAGATTAGTATATAATATATTAATTGGATTAATATATTAATAATTAGATTATTAATTAATGTAATTGATATGGAAATAAATATGGGCCAAATCTTATTAGATAAGATTTGAGATTCTCTTCTTATTTATTAAGAAGAGACTCGCGTTATTTTCAAGAAATAGAGAAAATAATGGTTTCCTACGCAGTTCAAATCAAATACACAAAACCTAGGGTTTTGAGTTCTACACCTCCATAATTCTCTCAGGGAATTCCTAGCGTTCCTGGTTTGAATATACACCGTGAATTGGATTCTGCACCTGATTGATTCGACACGTGGATACCTCTAGTAGTGGATTCGCTCTCCAGGACAAGTCAGAATCGCTTGTGTTCTACGGAAGAAACTGTAAGTTTTTCCCTTTTATCCACGTTGAATCTCTACGCATGATATTAATTATAAATCTAGATTCGTTCGTTGATTAAGTATTCCGCTGCGTTCATTAGATAAATCAACGAAACCCAACAATTTATATGATACATTTGTAAATAACAAATATTAGCAGATTTTTGTTTTTTTAAAACAAAATTATTCGGGTATCCCTTTATAATTTAAGGTGCTGTTAAGTAATGTTGGGGCCAGATCCCAGAGGTCCAGGCCCGCTAAACTCGACGGCCCAAAAGTCACAAGCCCACTCGGAATAGGAAAGACTCAGAATCGCTTAAGAGAAGAGATCGACGCCGACTCTTAGAGATCCTCGATACCGACCACTTTTGGGGATCGGTGTCGAGGAGGACAAGACCCAATCAAAGAAAGATTCAGTCAAACGGAGAGACCCAGTCAACACAAAGATCAACATATTAGATAATTATTCTCCATTATCCCTAAAATTTAGGGAAGATTGTTAGGGTTTCATGCTTTAAATATGTATTCATTTTACATGTAAAAGGGAGGAGAGGAAAAAACCCTACTTATTTTTCTCTTTATTCTTCATCACTGTAATTCGCATGATTTCTTTCTTTTCTCTATACAAATCCATGGCTCCTTTTCATCGAAAAATATCGAACCTCAACAAGTAACATAATACTACGAAAATTGCAAAATCTACCTTCACTAAGTCGTCATTTACATAATGTGAGGAGGGAAAAAAAGATGGGAATGGGCTTAAATCCAAAATAATAGCAATTTATAGTGGCCCGATTGAGATTGGGCTTTAGTTCAAGGTTATTGAAATTTATTGTGGGAGGCCCATTTGTCCTAAAATTAAAAACTGCACTCGCTTAAGATAAATATTTTTCTAGATACGTACAATTAAGAAGTATTTACTACCTGGTTGGTTTAAGCAACCAATTTTTTTATTTTAAGAAGAACTAATTTCAATTTATATAATTTTATTTATTAATAAATAATAGTTGTAAAAAACAAGCTCACTGATTAATTACCGTCTAAGCTGAGGCCCTACCTGAACAATTGATTGACGCCTAACGAAATTTTACAATGTCAAATGGGGTAAAACTGTGTCTGTACCCCCAACTTTATTTATTTTTGTTACTACATATATATTTTTATTACTATATATATCTCTTCAAATATTATTTATTTACACCTTAATATAGTGTATCTTCGTTTTAATTTTTTATATATATTGTATTCCTATTTCAAAATTCTTAGATGTCACTGCCGCTATAGAGGTTGGGACCATTACATATAAGTTGTTTACTACTAAAATGTCACTAAAAAGAAAGAGACGTTTGTTTCCTATAAACTCTAAATGCATTGAATATTAAATGAGGTCGTTATGTTATTGTATTGTTTCTTTTAAATAATTTGGCCCACATCTATGTAGCCCATCACAATTTAAAAAAATAAAAAATAAAATAAAAAATTACAACTACGATTGCGATGGGAATAATATTTTTGGAGTTGTAGACTTGAATTACTTAATTGTACAGCACGTAAAATAGACGTAACGTGACATTATATATTAAAATACTACAAAAGAATATTCCTAATATATCTTGGGATTTTGTAATAGTCCTTAAAATTATTATTATTGGTTTGTACTTTACCTCATCAGCTAAAAAACATGTCCAACCTTTTAATCGTATATTTATTATACTTCCCATAGTATTTCTTTTTTCTAAACTGAAATATACTTTTTAAATTAAATGGTGTACACATGAAGAAAAAGTATGTTTTATCTTATTTTTATTTGTATATCCATGATAAGTGTCATATTTAATCTATTTACTAACTATAGAATCGAATATTTCCCTCATTTGAATTTCAATAAGTTTGTGTCAAGTCACATTACAGACAAAAGCATAAATATTCTCACCTACAATTGTTTCTCCACTCCAGCTTTTGATATCGAACAACACACGCCAAATTAAATTCTATATTTTTTATTACAAGGGGAAAAAAATATTGAATTTCTTTAACAATGCACCCTTTAATTTCTCCCATTTTTAGTCTAATGTAAATGTTCAAGTGAAGTACAGTAAATATTTTTAAATCAAAGATATCGAGATTGATCCTTTATTTTGTTGGCGTTTGTGGAGTAATTTTTTCATTTACAATCGTAATAAATAACTTTATATATAAATATCTCATTTTTCTCCCTACAAAATTAACTTATAAGAAGATAAGATTTTCAATGCCCTCAGCCTGATTCAAAGCATCTATTTATTTGTTAATTGTTTATGTTTTTTAGGAAAATATGCATTCGTATATGAATTGAATGTGCAAAAATGTATTAAAATTATAATTGAATAGAATGTGAAATTAGGAAAAATGTTGTAGAATGTATCATAGGAATGGGACCAAGGAATCCCACTATCGTGGCATAATCACGTGATATGCAGGTGGACGGCTCCATTTCGCATCAAAAAAATTGAAATGACATTTCCACTTTCATCTTTACCTTTTCTCTCCAATAAGAAAGTTATTTATATATATATGAAATAAATTATTATAATTTTATCAAATATATTATGAAAGTATTAAATTACTAATATTGTTTTAAATATATGATGGGAGAGAAATTGAAACTGAAAAGGTGATGTGGTTTATCAAACAACACTCATTATATTAAAAATCATTATATTTCTTCTCGTTTTCGAAATCGACGAATTTTAATCTCTATGGTAAATATAAAATAGACTTAATAGTTTGGTAAATAGGGCAGATTCAATCCTAAAACTATTTTATATTAGATCATATTCATAGCAAATCCAAACTCTTCATTATATATTTATATATAATAAAATAAATACAGTTCAACAAATATGAATTAATCAAAAACCAATTATCGATTAGTGTGGTTGAATGATGAGATTTATTTAATGCCTAAAAAATAATTATATTAGATTAAAATGTATTTAAAAGTGAGTAATGGAAGAAATATATTTAGGAAGCGTTTGGTTGGTGGGTTTCGGAATCAAGGAACGAGAATGATTCTGAAACTTACCGTTTGGTTGACAGGTATGAGAGTGGGGGAATATGATTGATTCTCATATATTCATTCCCCTTAGATTAGTGAGTTTCATACTCATTTCACATTTAATCCCAAAATGATTATTTTTTATTTTAATAAAATTTTATAATAGTTTTTTTTATATAAATTATTAAGTACTCCAATATTATTCAGAATAATAATTTGCGTTATTATTAATATAGACTATATAGTGATGTATTGAAAATAAGATATTATATATATTAAAATTTAATATATTTATAATAATACTAAAATATAACTAATTATTTTACATTAACTAAGAAATAATGTTATTGAAATATTATATTAATTGTCATATTAACAATAATATAAATATATTATTGTACCATATTAATTATTATAAATTATCTAAAAAAATTATTATTAAAATATCATAACTATTTTATTATATTTATTTTTAATTTTTTATATATCTAAAATTATGTTTTTATTAGTTTTAAAAAAATATATTTTTTTATTTAAGATTATCTATAATTATTTTTTAATTTCAGTATTTTGAATCTAAATGAATAAAATAATAATTACTTTATTATATTTAAATCCGAACTATTTATTTTTTGAAATATTGAATATTATAATTATAAATGATTCTCAAATCCAATATATAAATAAAATAGTTAGATTGGAATCATTAAGCTTATATACATTCCTTTTATTTTCAAACTTATACTGATAGTCTCAATCATCTAAATCGATATTATTTAAAATATATTTGTAAGTTTTACACTTGTTTTTTTACAAAGGTTTCTCATTATTTAAGGGATTTATTTATTTATTTTACCTAAGGTTTCCTCCAGCATCCAGGCTCTCGCCACGTCTCTCCACATTCTTCATTTGAAACAATTTTCCGTTAAAAAAAAAGGAGTTATTAAATTAGGTGGACAAAAAAAAAAGGATTAAAACGAATATAACAGAACGGCGGGTGGTCTGTAAAAATTACCTATCCCGTAATTCTGTGTGGTCCCACTTTGTGAAGGCTCATAATACGATGTTGACGTCTGAAACTCCACGCGGTCCCCACATAAACTGGAGCGGCGAGTGGCGCGCGTACTGGACTGATGCGCGTGGCACAATTGCCCATTTCCGTGATAGAGAAATTGGGTAGATGTCACACAGCGCGTCGAATCACTCGACCAAAAATGGTTATAAATCGTACACCATGATTTTTCATCGATAATGCATTATTTACCAATTTTACCTCTTTAATCTGCCAAACAGCTCACCATTTTCAGAGTCTTATTTTATTTTATATACACCCTCTTAAACTATATTTATCAACCACAGCAATCACTCAATCATTTTAATATTTTATTAATTTTTCTCTTATCCATATTATCCAACCCAATTACAGTATTTTTTGCAAAGTTTATCAGGAAATCACACCATTTTATATAATTCATTTTATTTGATTTTATTTTTAAAATAAAAAATAATTTATAATTAAATTAAAAAAATAAATAACTTATAAAGTGACAAGTAAAATAAAAAAAATATTAGAATTATCAAGAAAAAATATTGCAAAAGATGATATTTGATAATATAACTAAGTGTATATTTACACACACATATATATATATATATATATTAAAATATAAAAAATAAATATATCAAAATTAATCTCTATTTGTAAAGAATAAAAAATTATGAATTTTAATATATTACTTATTTATTTTTATTTTATTATTAAAAAGATATATTAATTTGAATATTATTCTAGTGCAAAATTAATTGACTAATAAAATAAAAATAAATGTCAAGAAATTATTAGTCTATCATTAAAAAATTAGTGAAAATAATAGTGGGACCCGCAGACCTTTGGAGGTTGAAGTGGTCTTTGGTAGACCTTTGGGTCTAGGAGAGAGAAATTTTTTTATTTTTAAATTTGAAAAAATTGCTAATGTGGCAGACACCACAAGTTTTGTGGTCATTGTTATTTATGGTCTTAATGAATTGTTCACAACGAAATTAACACAATAATGAATGCAAATAAAAATAGAGAAATTTGTATTTTATTAGTAGGTTTATATTAATTTTTTATTTTAAATAAGTGGATAATTAAATTGGAGGGGAAAAAAAAAGATAGACAATTAAAGTGAGACGGAAGGAGTATATATATATACTCCCTCTGTCCCAATTATTTGGTCCAAGTTATTTTATTGGGTGTCCCATTTATATGATCCTATCAGGGCCGGCCCTGTAAATTTTGAGGCCCGGTGCGAAAAAATATTTGGTGCCCCTATTTAATTAGTTATAAAATTTTTAATAAAATATAATATAAAATATATTTAAAATCATCTATCCCATTTTAAAATTAAAAAAATTATTCAAAAATTCGAGTCCTTCACAACCATTTATCACTTCATTTTTAAATAAACAACAAAACAATTTAAAAAAAATAAATAATATCATATAAACTAAAGACATAATTATCATTTAAAATAATTATCCTTGCATTTTTTTAAATAAACTTTTTGAGATGTTTCATCATCTATTTTATTTGTTTCAAAACAAATAAATGTTTACTAATTCAAAGAACGATTAACATAATATTAATTTGATTAATACAAAATAATAAAATCAAACAAACTTAAATCTAAAACCTCTCCAAATATTAAAAAATTAAACAAATAAATTTAAAGCAAAATCTAGGAAATAACATTAATGCATCAAGAAAATCTCATAGGATTAAATAAAATTGCACGACATTTTGATCACAAAATAATTCACATCAACTAAAATATTTATTTAAGAAAAAATGAAGGACTAATTAATTATCAACTTGCTATTGCTAAAACTCATTTGTAGAATACTGAAAAATAAAAAAAAATAAAAAAAAAGAAAGAAAAAGAAAACTAGAGAAGTAATGAAAAAATGAAGAGAAAGTATTCGCTTTGTATTTTAAAATAGATGCCAAAATTTTAATTGTCGTGTTACATTAGGAATAATATAAATTTTAATATCTTTATTGATATCTATAATTATCTTAATATATTATTTGATATCTTAATAAATCTTAATACTTTATTTCATATATTTTGAGTTAAACACCTTTGTTATGATAAATATTTTTTTTTTATAATTCATTTAATTAAGTTATTTGATCTTATACTTTTTTTAAATGGTGCCCCTAACAAGATAAATTAATAGTATAATATTACTGCTATTATATAATTTTTGTAAAAATGGTGCCCCCTTACTTCGGAGGCCCCAGTGCGGCGCACCTCTCGCACGGCCTCAGGGCCGCCACTGAAACTAGATAATCTAGGCAAATTCTCAGATGAGACGGTCTCATCATTTTTATTGTGAGACAAATTTAATGAAATGATGTGTTTCTGTATTACAAATAATGTCTCACCATTTTTATTGTGAGACGAATTTAATGAATTGATGTGTTTCTTTATTGCAAATGATATATTTCTTTGTTGCAAATAATGTAATTTTTAAAAATGAAATGATGTATTAATGTCCATCTCACTATAAAAAAAATAGTGAGACCGTCTCTCAAGAAACCAACTCGACAATCTAGGATTATATCATGGATATGCTAAGCGTTTCACAAAAAAATTTGTAGCCCTATAATACATCAAACATAACCATAAATGAAAGGAATATTTATTGTGATAGACATTTATTTATTGTGAAAAATATTTTAAATATCCAAAATTACTAAACATATTATGAAAATATCCAAAACATTAAACACATTTAAAAAATTCCCATTTTTAACTTTTTAGCATTGGGATTGGTTTTTTTTGTTAATTATGATAATATGATTAGCATGAATCACCAACAATCATATCACCAATTCTTAAATAATTTATAAATTTTAATATCAAAATAAAATATCAAAATATATAAATTTAATATATATGAGAATGGGAATTGAAAGGAGAATACGCGAATCTTGAAGAAAATTGAAGTCTACATGGATAGAGGAGCTCGATAATCAATGCCGTGACAGCAATTCGAACTAGCAATCACACAGGAATCCGCCACAAGACGATTGAATGTTCTCTTTCAAGAACCGACGACTTTGAAGGACACCACGTGTTGCAACAAGCCACCATCATTATACGTGAGATTATCCGAGACAAGAACCCAGCAGGAAAAATAATGTTTACGATTGTCCCCAGAAGTACAAAACCCTCGTCACCACGAGTCAGAACAACGAAAAAATTGCTAGACAACTACGTGCGTAACCTCAGCAGCACCAAGGGAATCCGATAGGATTAGGGTAGTATAGACCACCCCACCAAATAGGAACGTTCGCACTACAACCACTCTAGGAACTCAACTCGTCAACCGCTACCTCCAAGCCAACCGCCAAGGAAGAATACTTCGTCAGATCTAGTATTCAGAGAAGAAGAAATCTCGAGAATCACATCATACGCCTGGCAGTATGTCAATCCACGTTCGAGAACTTATCAATCCTCTACGAAGAATGCGCAGAAACACTCAAGTTTCGAGAAGCAATGCGAAGACAACATGAGGAATACCATACTACCATTGAAAAGAACAACATGTTTGAATCATCGGTTACTTAGAATTGTAAGCCAAACGCAACATTGATATTACGATACTCGAACAACTAGACGTTATGAAATCGACAACTATCGACATCATTCTAGGAAAATATTAAATGACTCGACGTCAAATCACGAAAGAAAGCGAGGAAGAATAATATCAAGTATGAGTCACGCCGGAAAGCTCTTAAACTGACATGGTTTTGACAAGAATAGATGAACACTCGCCGCTCTCATATCAGATGTAACGAAGAGATTATGAAGAAAGAAAGACAAGCTTACCTCGGTCGATCCAAGAAAAAAATTTCACTCGTGAAAGCCGATCATGAGAAACAAAGCGAATCAATGTCAAGAAGCAATTATTCATTGCCACGGACAGACGATTTAATCGAGCCACTCAAAAATGAGTGGGGGGATTACCGAAAGCGATCTAAAGCTAAATTATCACTGAATGAGAAACTCAGGAGCAAGATTTAAAGAAACGGACTATCTTATTGGTGAGAGAAAATTCCATATCGACATCGTGCGATAGATTACAACCATCGAGATATACCAAGCGACAATGGAAACACATATCCAAAGACTTCGAAATGAACCTCTCAAGTCATAAAGGGAGAATGCCAACATTTGAGTAATCTCAGATAAATTATGAAAAGCGTCTAACGCTCACTAGTGCAAAGGTTGTCTATAGAACCAAGGAATAGATACAAATCCATGCGTGAGAAGCTGCCCAATACGTGGAAAGTCGAACCACAATACTTTTGGCAAGAGTTATGAAACAAGTCCCAACTCTGGATCAGAATGACGCAGTGGAAGTACGGATGACCCTTAACCCACAAGTCCATGTGAGAAGGATAACCCCATATGCGGAATGTTGAGTTTCGGTATTTTCGGCAAGAGAACTGAGGTGAGTCCTAAGGCTCGAACTAAGAACGAAAGAAAATATGAATGAAATTAAAAACTTAGCATGGCTACTTATTGTTCACAATAGGACAAACACAATGCAAAGGACGATACAAGTCCTAGACATTACGTAAGAATAGTAGCTCTAAAACGTGGTTTAAACCAAGAATAAACCCGTTGTAAATCAAAGTGCTTGTAGCACTTCTTTCAATGTGATTGAAAGAATAGTACCGTCTGAAATGCCACATGGAGAAATGTAGACCACCACCTCAAGAAAAAGAGCCGAGTAAGGAAATACACTCGATCTTGGAATGGTGAAGAACATAACCCAAAGTGACTCGATAATCCAACGAAGATAACAGAGGCACGAAACCGATAGAAATTGTAAGCCAACACTCAACCAAGTGCATTAACATGAGTAGTGGATAGAACTATGTGCATGAGTCACACTTGAGAGGTTGAGAACTGAAACCTTAAGGATTAATATCATCGTAAAGAGTAGATTATCCTTACTTTAATTAAATTTTAAACTATTGTATAAATTAGTTATTAGGGATGTCAATAGGCCAAACTATCCAATAGGAACTTTAGGCAATAATATGCCGGATATAGGTCCGACATATATGTTAAACAAGTTAGGTCAAGCTTATAGAAAGCCCAGGCTTGAAAACTAGCTTATTAGGCCTAACAGGTTTAACTACTTAAATAATTATACATTATATAAATTATTAATTATATTTATTATTTAAACATAAATAATATAATTGTGAATTAGACAAAATATTCTAAATAACTTATTTATTGTTAAATAATATCTTTTATATATTAATAAATATATTAAATATTTAACATTAAATGATATATTAAGAATTTAAATAAATTTTATTTGTAATTTTAAATAGATTGAAAGTTCAATCTATATTGACATACTTAAAATTTTATTCGAGGAAGACCAGATTTAAATCTTCTAATTTTTAACAAACTCAAACCTACCAAATCAAAATGCGACCCAACCCAACCCGACTTATTTAAAGCTTTAAAATTACTTTTGTAACTAGTATCACCAAGTCAATAGACATATGAGAGCCACAACAACAATATTGGATGTTATGGTTTGATAGCATCATAACACCCCTAAATAAAGCCATGTTTGATGAATTGCATCATCAAATCACATATGTATTCTTCACCAATGCTCCATGTAAATTTATGTCCATTTTTATGTATGTTTTTTTAAAAAATTATTATTGTTTTATCATATTATAGAATAATTGAAATAAGGTTTAGAGTAAAATAAGTAGTACATTAGATTGTAAAAGTAAATGTAAAAAGCAAGAAATAGGTGGCGGTGAAAGGGAGCGTGAGGTGAAGTCGCGCGTGGCGCAGTTTATTTATATACAAGCGTAAAATAGATATAAAAAAAATTTAATAAAGAAAGAGAAAGGGTGGGGCCGAGAGATGGATTCCATAGTAATATTCAGTATAGGATAAGAGTTGTAGGGGCATCAGATGTGGAACTGCTCCTCCTCCTCCTCCTTCACATACCCCACTCACTGCACCTTTCTCTCTCCCTCTCACTGCATTTGCGGTGCTCCCACGGCTCTTTTATGCTTTCATTCTCCACATTCAACCCACCCAGTCTCCAATTTATTTATCTATTTTTTTTTAATTCATTCAATTATCTCAGTTTATTGGACTGCTCATTTTAGAATTACAGAGATGATGCCAGCTTAGGGTTTGAGGGTATTGGTTGAATTTTTACCGCGCTCAAAACCTTTATTAGCCTCTAATTTAAAATTAAAATTATTAAGGCTGGGGCAATTTTTTTTAATAAAATTAACATTAATTTCAACACGCACCTTACATATCACACCTTACATATCACCGTAAAAACTCAAACTCATAACTTATTAATCTTAAATAGGAAATGTATTTTCACCACTATGCGAATTAAAGTACAATACTCTTAAAGTTAAAAAATATATATATTAAATAAAAAATGGTAAAAACACCAACAGATATGATATGAGGTGCGTATATCATGCTTGTAGTCCCACATCTGTGAGAGAGATGTGTCCATAAGCTATAATTGGTGTTATATTTATATTTCATTGCTATTTTGCATCATTCAAATTATTGAACACACTACATACATTTCTAAAATATAATTTATTTCAATTTTCCATCTTCTTAAATCGAATATGTCGATTTAAATTTCATTAATTCACACTATATGTCTTCATTGTAACGAGAATATATTTTTATTCATATTTGTAAAAATATAAATATAGAAATGAAGCAGGATAATATTTATGAAATAAAGAACGAAAAAGGGGCAACATTATTATGGCTAGGTTTGGTTGATTATCTTCTCAAGCTTCCCTCTCCCATTCTTGAAGCTCGCGCCCCACCTTCACGAGCCTCCTTTTTTCCCATCACTCTTCCTCTTCTGAGCTGTTTTTTCCCCAATTAAAATAATCTTAATAATTATAAACGGAAAAAGGGCTGCAAAAGCCAAGCGAAATTTCATGACTTTCGAGTTTCAACTCACCCACTTGCAGTCATCCATGTTTCTTCAACCAATTGCCCACATCAGTTTTTGAAATCTTCACCTCCCCTCCTAGAATGAAGCGAGATCGTGATCGTGGCAAGGCAGCTGCGGAGGACTCCGCCGGCAAAGCCAAGATGTGGGCGGAGCAGCAGCCGGACGCCGGCATGGACGAGCTCTTCGCTGTTTTAGGTTACAAAGTGAAGTCTTCCGACATGGCCGACGTTGCGGACAAGCTTCAGCAGTTGGAGATGGCGATGGGCACCACTACAGAAGATGGAGTTTCGGTTCTCGCTAATGATTCCGTTCATTACAACCCCTCCGATCTCCCCGGCTGGGTCGACAATATGTTGTCGGAGCTGAGTCATTCTTGCGGCTTCGACATGATTCCCAACGAAATTGGAGTTCCCGGCGAATCTGTCAACAGTGAATATGTTAGTTTTCCTGGAGAGAGGCGAATTCAGCAAAGCGGGGAGAGATTCGCTTACGACGACGATTTGAGAGCGATTCCTGGCGGGGCTGTTTTTGGCAGTAAGGAGAAGGATGTCGGCGGTGAGGAATCGGAGAATGGGAGTAAGCGGATGAGAGCGTCGACCGGATCCGAATTCGCCGAGAATCGTTCTCCGGCTGCGGCGGAGGCGGCTCGGCCGGTGGTGATGGTGGATTCGCAGGAGACTGGGGTGCGGCTCGTGCACACGCTAATGGCGTGCGCGGAGGCGGTGCAGCAGGAGAAATTGAAGCTGGCCGACGCGCTTCTGAAGCAGGTTGGCTTACTCGCGGTGTCGCAGGTCGGCGCTATGAGGAAAGTCGCCACCTACTTCGCGGAGGCACTGGCGCGGCGGATTTACAAGATTTACCAGACTGAGACGCTCGAGTCGTCTTGCTCTGATATTTTGCAGATGCATTTCTACGAAACGGGGCCGTACTTGAAATTCGCTCATTTCACTGCCAATCAGGCGATTCTGGAGGCTTTCACCGGAGCTAGTCGCGTACACGTAATTGATTTCAGCTTGGGTCAGGGGATGCAATGGCCGGCGTTGATGCAGGCGCTTGCTGTGCGGCCCGGTGGGCCGCCGGCTTTTAGACTCACAGGGATCGGGCCGCCGCAGCCTGATAATACGGACGCGTTGCAGCAGGTGGGGTGGAAATTAGCGCAGTTGGCGCAGACAATCGGCGTAGAATTTGAGTTTCGCGGATTCGTGACGAACTCGTTGGCTGATCTCAGTGCGGATATGCTGGACATTCGGCCCGGCGGCGTAGAGACGGTGGCGGTGAACTCTGTTTTTGAGCTGCACCGCCTCTTAGCCCGGCCTGGGGCGATCGACAAGGTACTGGATTCGATCAAGTCAATGAACCCGACGATCGTGACGGTGGTGGAGCAGGAGGCGAATCACAATGGGAGTATTTTCTTGGACAGGTTTAACGAGGCGCTGCACTACTACTCCACCATGTTCGACTCGCTCGAGAGCTCCGATTTGACTCAGCTAAACGGCCAGGACTTAGTGATGACCGAGGTGTATTTGGGGCATCAGATATGCAATGTGGTGGCTTGCGACGGGCCTGAGCGGGTTGAGCGGCACGAGACGCTGGCGCAGTGGCGGTCGCGGATGAACTCAGCCGGGTTCGACCCGGTCCACCTCGGTTCCAACGCGTTCAAGCAGGCGAGCATGTTACTGGCGCTTTTCTCCGGCGGAGGCGGGTATAGGGTGGACGAGAATGACGGTTGCTTGATGCTAGGATGGCACACACGGCCGCTGATCGCCACCTCGGCGTGGCGGCTCACAGCTGAGTAGTGTAAGTGGTGAGTCGGTTGGGTTTTGAACCCACTGAGTGGTGTGGGCCAACTCAGAATACAGGCCACCGCAGAAAGTGGTATGAGCTGATGAGTTGTATGAGAGAGACAGACCTAAAATTTAGCCAAATCCTGTCTTTTTTTTTTTACTTTTCACTTCCAAGTCAACCTCTTTTCCTCCTAAACCTTTTCATCTCACTTTCTTTTTAAGGTTATGAAACTATTTTTATATTGTTTTTTTACTGTTTCTTGCCCTAATTCTCTCTCCTACGCCAGAAACTCAGTGTCCGTACGTTTGTAATGCCATTTAATTATTTGACTTCAATAAATAAACACTCCCCTTAATTTCTATCATTCAACTTATACATATAAATATAAGATATTGATATTAAACCAAGTGTGATTTATTTAAGGATCAATTACGCATGCTACTTATCAATGTACGAGGAGTATTTAATCCTGCATTAATTGTGCTAGCTTCTCATGATAATATCGATCAGCTTTCAAATATAGGCAAATTTTATTTTTAGAGATCATCTATAATCTCAGCTAAAGATTGGCCTGCATTTTGTTATTTTCTTTGCGTTGTGTTTATCTAAATCATGTGTATAAGGATAGGCTTAAGATGAGTTTATTTGTACAAATTTTCACCAAACATAATCCCTAAAACTTAGTGAAATTTTTTGGAAAAGCCGTATTATCGGATACTTAATCCACAGCTTAAGAGCTGATTAAGACGTGGGGTTCCATTCCAGCTGATTAAGATGGCTTAATTTTATCCACTCATTTAATTATCTTTCTCTCTCTCTTTTTTTTTCTTCCGAAAGTAGAAACCATACTACTTATGTAGGATAAGATCCCTATTTTGATAATTTAGATTTAGTTTGTTCTTTCCATTTATCACGTTAATTAATATAATAATCAATGTTGAATGTATTTATCCCTATGCTCACTTGATTGACATTATTTTTATTTTTATTTTATTGCTTGAATTAAAAAAAAATAAAGAAAAAGAAAAACCAGAGTTAAGATATTTAACTTGTACATCAATGAAATTTGCAGATCTATGGCATGAAAATTGTAAAATCATTGTCCCTCATGTTGTGTGAATGTGGATGAGTGAGAAGTCAATTTTGTAACCAATTTTTACCAATCAATATGTTGTTACATAAAGAGAAGAAGAGAAGTGAAAGAATTATTGGAATAGGGGAGGAATGAGAAAGGCATGGAGTGAAGTGAGAGAAGATGAGATGCTTTAAGGAGATGGTAGGGTAATGAAGCCATGTGCTTCATAAAACTATATGCAATAATTTGCCCAAACATCAAATTTTAACAGAATATAGGCATTGTTTCCCATTTCTTGCTTCAACAATTTGGGGACCCCAACACAAATGGGGTGTGTTCACTGCTGTCTAGCCAAGGACTAGTACCCCCCCCCCCCCCCCACCCCAACTCATAAATTCACTATTTGTTGATGTCACCTTGGACATGAAGGGGGCCTTCAAGATTTTATAACATAACTACTATATGTTATTACATCGTGACATCGGACAATCATATCCCATATCCGAGATTATTTAGTTATAAATCAGATAGAAACACGTATGTTTTCGACCCGAGAAATTCAATTTGGGTGTTTAATGATGCGAGCGGGGTGGGCCAATTAGTCCAATATTTGGGCACGTAGTTAATTGTACTTGCATGAATAAATAAATGAAATCAACCTAACTAATTAATAAACAGTCTCACCGCAACAGCCCCAGTTCACTTTAATGAAATTTAATAACGCATATGATTTTATATTATAGTATGATTTGGTTTTACTTTTGTATATTTATTGAAGTTGAACAATAATGATTCCTCACTATTTCTGAATTGGGCTTTGGTCAGAATTCCAGCGTTTCAATAATTTGGGCTCTTTCAATATTATTTCCAAAGTTGAGAAAAGCCTGTCCAAGTCTTTCAAGAGGAAAGACTATCTACAAATACAACTAAATATAATACTCTCTAATAAATTATTTGAAGTAAAAAATAAAAAAATCCAAATAAATACTAGAAATATACAAATGCATCCCTAATAATTTTAAAAAATGAAAATACTAAATGTAATATAATGAAAAGGAGAATGTAGGAAATAAGTGCATTTTAATATATTGTATTCTTAAAAAGATTTTAGAATAAGATCATATGATGAGATCTAGGGAGTATGTACTAGTGGGAATTGTAGCAGATCGTACAAAATATAATTAAGATAATCAGATATTCTTTTCCTTAACAACTGAATGCAATAATTAAGCCATATTTCATAGAAGGAATAAACGCCGCTAAATCTATTATCAAAAAAGCATGAAAACAAGATTTCCGTGATTAGTGGTGAATGATACAAGTGGGCTAGGAAACACAGTATATTTTGTATAGATTGGAGCAATATATGAAAATGAAATTCTCAATTCACACAACGATCGATGCTAAAATACATCATACATTACATAACAAAAACACCAACTACAATGACATATAGATTAGTGAGAAATGAAAAATAAAAAAAAAAGATTAATTTAAGGGCATTTGGGGCGGCCTTCCTGGGTCTTCCAGTTGTTGTAGCATGGGCAGGTCTGCTTGTTGCCGTACACTCCCGGCGGCACGCAGCGGCACGTCGCACAGCACTTCTGGCAGAAAAACATGCACGGCTTCTTGTGCGACGTCGCCGAGCACCGGTACGTGCATCGTGGCTTGCAATCTGCACCCCATTTATCATTTTCAGAATAATGTCATAATATTAAAAATAAATAAATCAATCAACCCAAAAAAAAATGCTTTTTTCTTTTTTTACCTTTTAGTCGGAGGTGGTTGTAGGCCTGTTTGAAAATTAAGACAGGAGAAGCATTTGTTAGAAAATGAAATGTTTCGACTTATAATGAATTAATGGGGGTGTTTGTGTAGTCGACCTCGGCTACATTGGATAGTGTAATGAAGAAGAGCAATGACAAAACCAGCACAAGAGTTGAAGCTGAGCTGTTCCTGCGACCTGCCATATTCTCTCTCTCTCTCTCTCCAAAACTAAATGTTATGAGATTAGTAGAGACAGAGATAATAAGAGAGGATTGTGATTGTTGTTAGTGAAGTCGGATATTTATAAGGGCCAGATTTGATAGAAATGGGAAAGAAATCGATGTCTGAGGCGTTGATTAAGGAAAAAATCATATGCAGTAATTAAATCCATCAATTGTCGATCCTGAAACGCCGCCGTGTTTGTTGTCCTCTTGATTTGCTTTCATTTATTTTGTCAATCGTTTTTGCCTTTTTAACTTTCGATTCAAATCTCACAAAATAAAATATCTTACATGTTAGGTGAATATTTGCAAAAATAACCTAACCGGCCAAAGTTTGTAATGTAACACATTTTTTTTATTTAGTAATTTTCATTTTTTTATCTCCAATAGTCAACTTTATATTTCACTCTAAAGAATATTCTATTTTGATTCTTCTACTATTTATTTGATTTTCTTAATCAAATTAAAATTATTATAATATCATATTTTCACTTATATATTAGTATTTATTTTCATAGTTTTAATTATTTAATTTCAAATTAAAAATTAACAATTATATTTAAATAAATTATTTTACAAAACTATAAATAAAATATATTTTCACACAAAATAACCATTTTATTTAACATAATACAATCATACAATAATTAAGATCACAACATATTATTCTTATGCATTTGAAATTTTGAATATCCATTCCACAAATGGTCTACTGAAGCATCACCGAGTGCAAAATGAGCATCTCTATCTTTAATTTTTCAATTATTTTGTAGTTTATTAATGTATTTAGTTTATTTTAATATTTTTACTTTAAAATAATTATTAATATTTACATAACTTTAAAATAGTGAAAAATGAAAAAAAAATATAAACAATGACGGAAATAAAGACTACAAACAAAAATAAAATATAAGATAAAAAGTAAAGAAAAGAAAAAGATTCTTTAAAAAAAATTACAATCTATATATCTATATAATATACTAAAGGAGTTCCAGTTTTTCCCTCCAATTTTTTTGAAAAGCGTGAACATATTAAAAAATATTAAATAAATTAAGATTGTTCTACAATTATTAAATTATGGTTATAATATATCAATATATATAATATATTATGAGCAAGTTGAAATAAAATGTATTTTTGAAAGAATTATTACATATTAATTTTATTTAAAATTTATTTCATAAATTTATTTTCAAGAATAATTTAGTTTTACAAAATTATTAAAAACATTGCATAAATGCAATTATTTAGTAAATTAACTATAGAGTTTTAAATTGCAAAAATCATTTGAAACAAACGACAAAATAAACATGTTTGCAATGTAATTTGAATATTAAAATTCTTATTTTATTATTTTAATTTTTATACTCATATAATTTTCAGGAATCAATGCATTTAATTTATAATATTTATTTTATTTTACAAGAACTTAACATTTATAATTTTATAAATGTTAGACATTGAGTCGATAAAATGATCTAAGTTAGAAATTAAACTATGATTTTCGGTGTAAGATATTAAATTAGAAATATAGACAAATATTATGAGTTAAAATTATAATTTTGTAAGCACTATGTTATGTTTGTAAAGTTGACAAATATTATATAAGCGTAAATTCAAATACTTTTATTTTGAGTAAACTCTGAATGAATAATATATGTGGTGATAATTTATTAAACAAGTTTAATACGTATTTTTGATAGATTTTTATACAATATGTAATTAATATTATTTAAGCGAACTACAATAATATACTTACTGAAATAAAAATTATTATTCAATAAAGTATATAATATTATTACCATAATATTTTAAATATATTATTTGTATATCATTTTGAAGAACATATGTTTGCGCAACGCGCACTGGTGTAAATCTAGTTGATGTAAATAGTACAACCTCAATACTAAAAGTGAACTATTCATATTACTAAAAGTGAACTATTCATATTTTGGCAAAATGAAAATGGAAATGGCAATTTAACTTTAGTGCTGGACATGTTTTTTTTTCTTTCTTCTATTTTAGCATCAAATACCATTTTACAAACATTGTTAGAGATGGTCTTAGTATGTTGATATATACAATTATTACTAAGTGTTGAAATGAGATGATAAATGTTAATAATTATCACATTTTATTTTATTAGGATAAGGCAGTAGCACATGTGGTCACCTTAGCTTGCCCGTTAATAGTGCACCATTAACTTTGATAAGTACGGTAGTTTAGTTGGTGATGTTGGGCACATGCCAATTTGGCAATATTTAATTAACATTAATGAAGTGTGTTAATTTAATAAATGTGTATAACATTTATATATATATTAAAATAAAATTGAATCCTAAATATGAAAAGATTTAATTGTATTGATTATTTATTAATTGAATTTATTTACTACTTTATTAATTATCAAGTGAAAAATATTATATATATATATATATATAAAAGATTTATTAGATTTTAATTGCGTGAAAATGGTAATACTAATAAATATATGCATGAAATATTCATGCATATTGTTTCTATATTTTTAGGGTTTTATGTTTTTTTTTTATATATTTTCATATCGTTGTAATTCCTATGTTTCATGGCCAATAATATAAATCTTTCATGGTATCAGCCTAATAATATCGATCCTCCTTATTTTCTCTTCTCCTCCCTCACCTTCGACATTATCTTTCCCTCGCCATGGCCTCCGACTCCGACGACCTCCATTTATCCACCATAATTCACATGATCACTATCAATTTATCCTCTTCGAATTTTCTGCTATGGCGTTCTCAGCTTGTGCCTCTCTTCTCACTTGTCAAGGTTTGATGAAGTTTGTCGATGGCTCATCCGCCCGCGACTCTCTCCTCGCCTGGTCAAACTAATCTGGTGTATACATCCTGGCATCAGCAGATCAAAAGCTTTTGAGTCTCCTTTTATCGACCCCTCCGAAGAGGTGATGGCTGAAGTTCTCGATTGTTCTATGGCTCATGTTGTTTGGTTGACTCTTGATGCCGCACTCAGCAATAAATTCAATACAAGAGAACTTCGACTCAAAGACGACTTGCAGATCTGTTTCCGAATATGCTCGCAAATTTAAGTCTCTTAGTGATCAATTAGCAGCGATTGGCCGACCCGTTGATACAGATAAATCTCACTGGTTTTTTCGTGACGTAGGACCTACTTTACCTTCTTTTTTTGTCGCACAGATGGCTCCTACTAACCTGCCCACTTTTCGTGATCTTGTCTCTAAAACGGAAAGTTTTTTTATATCAGGATTCGATGGAGTCAACTCCGGTTTCTCAAGTAGCGTTCTATGGCCAGCAACGCTTCTCCTCATCCTCCAACCGCGGTCGTGGTTATTCTGGCAGTAGCAGCTCTCTAATTCTTCTAAGCGCGGTTGTGGGACTTCTTCAAATCGTCGTACTCCCGTTGCCAGATATGTCATTGGGACGATCATTATGCTACATTTTGCCCTGATCGGTTTCACAGTCCTCGCCATCCTCTACTAGCAACCTCGCTAAAGCATTCCAGACAAATTGCTCGGTCTCCTCTCCGAATTCATCTTATTGGTTTTTGGATACAAGAGCCTTTGCACACATGAAGCCATATTCTGGAAATCTCGACTCTTTGCAGCCATATTCAAGTTCTGATCAAGTTGTTATGGGTAGCGATGTTACTTTCCCTATATCTCCCGTATTTCGAATTCTATTAATTTGTTGGATGTCTTGGTGGTTCCATCTGCTCCTTCTTGTGAACTGCTTTCTGTTGGGCCGGCTTATTACTCGGCCTGTAGGAATGCTGGTGGGGCTCGCTTTGGACTCCTTGATGGACTGATTTTTATCTTACCGTATTTAAATTGATATTCTTTATGTATCTATAAATCTCTCTCTATAAGTTTTGATGTTTCTCATCATTGTAAGTATACTTTGTATTTTCTACATTTTAATAAAAGCTCCAAAACAATTTATTATTTCAAGTATTATTTCTACATCTTTTCAATTGTTTCACAAAATTCACCTTCAACAACTAAGATTTTCCTTCTTTCTATTTTTTCGATATTTTTCACCCATCAACACTAACAATTAATCATAATTTTATGATGTCCAAATATATCTATAAGATTATATGTATTTATACATTTTTAAGTATTGGTTAATGTATTCAATTTAAACGCATTAATATTATATTTTTAGCATAATTATAATTGTTGAGGTTAGATTTATGGGGATAAACGGAGCTCCTGGATTTCGTTAAGTGACAACAAGTAACAGAAAGAAAGATAATCGATAATGCACAAAATAGAGAGCGATTAAGATGTAAATAATAAGAAAAACAAGCGAAAAAAACAAGGAGAAATTCATGTTTAAAACGTAAATTTCGAGGCAATTGCGGCAGTATTACAACGTAAGTTTTTAGAGAGCAAAAAAATACCAAAAAATAAATTCTCAATCCCTATTTATAAAATGGATAGGAGAGAGAGTGCTAACCTAACCCTAGTTATGGGTGAGCTCGTGCTCGCATAATTTTCGGAGCGGCTCTGAATTTTTCGGGTTCAATCAGGGCTTCCAACGATCATGCGCCGCTAGGTTTCTAGTGTTTTCTCGTCTTCCTCGCTACCAACCCCTAATTGTGCTCGGTGTCAAGGAGATAAGAGGGTCGGTGGCGACCTCTTGACTTAAGCGATTCAGAGTCTTCTATCACTCCAGGTGGACCTGTGACTTTGAGTTGGCGGTTACTTGAGCCGTTGAGCTTAGCGGGCCTGGACCTCGGGGGTCCCGTCCCAACAATAATATAAGTTATTATATAATATCTAGCTGCATATATAAATAACACACATTTTAAAAAAATAGAACTTTAATTTATAATATTAATTTAATTTTAACTTTGAAAAGGAATAATTTATTTTTGTATTCAATCTAATTTTTGTATATATTTTTAGTGATTGTGCAAAATAAATATTTAATAAATTGTATTTATTATTTTATTCAACATATAAAAAAATAACATAAATTTTATTAAAATAGTATTCCAATATTTAAAATTAATCTAACTTAAAGTATAAGAGAAAAAATATACTTAGATATTTGAAATAGATGTGAATAAAAAAACTAAATTTGTGAAGATGTCAAAATCTCCAATACAAGTGATTTAAATGTAGTTTGTTGAATTTATTATAATTAATTATTGTATAGATATATTATAATATATTATTAGTGAATAAAATAAAATTTAAAATAAATATATGTAGTAATGTGATAGATTTGGAGGAAAAAATAATATTATTGTAATTTTGTAAAACTTCTTGTTTTAATATAAATACACTATATCTTTTATAATAGATGTAAATAAATAAATAAAATAATTAAGAAATAGTATAAATATGATTAATTTTAGAGGAAAATGATATTTTTGATAAATAATGAAAACTTCTTAATATATTAATTTGATATATGCAAGTAAGAATTTAATCCTGAAAAAGTGGGCACATGGGAGATCACATGCCGCATTAAAAGTAGTTATGCACTGATACGTATACGTACGGCACCTCATATTGTTTTTTTAGTTAAAATATATTCCCTCCGTTCCACTTCAATTGTCCCTCTTTCTTTTTCGTCCGT